>BQKN01055858.1:0-22386 GCA_022839385.1 Asparagus kiusianus
GATACAGCGTACGGGTCTCGGTATTGTAAAAGAACCGTGGTGCTCTTCGGCGGATAGATTCTTTTTCTTTTACATCCTCTGGTAAAATGCCATATTGGACGTAATCAATAATGGGAAAGCGCCAATCTCGGGACTCGAACCCGATTTGGGTTGAGTTCACCTCTTTGGCGTTCTCGTTTTTATCATCCTCCTCTTCAATATCCATATCGTATATGGGTACGCAGAGTTGGTGTGATCTTACTGTGACTAGCAGTTCAGTTTCGGGCGGTTGCGCGAGTGATACTGCTAGTGCTGCCAGTGCATCTGCATAAGCGTTCTGAAGACGCGGGATATACTCAATGTAAAATTCTTCAAAAGAATCTGCCACTCTGATGGCCTCCTGGTGGTATGGAATCAGATCTGGGTTTCTGACTTCATATTCCCCACGAACTTGGTTGACAATTAGTTGAGAATCCCCAAAGGCTTCGAGATATTCGACCCCCAGCTCTTTGGCGAAACTGAGTCCTATGAGGAGTGCGTTATACTCGGCTACGTTGTTAGAGCATGGACTCGTCAGCGAATAAGCTCGAGGCATCACGTGCTTCCCTGGGGAAACTAAGACAACTCCAACTCCAGAAGTGACCTTAGGACATCCCGGGGTTACTGCTTTATTAACTGCTCTCGAGGCACCATCAAAATATAACTGCCATACTTGTTGGTGTGACGTGGTATTAACCTCGTGGGTTTCGTCTGGCAAGTCATCGTATACTTCAACCGTATCTGTTGTCGGGCTTGCCGCCAAAAGATCACAAATCGCCTGTCCTTTGACCGACTTCTGCTGTTTGAAGTGTAGATCATACTGGGACAAGAGAAGGGCCCACTTTGCTAACCGCTAATTCATCGAACCTGGTTGAGTCATGAACACTCGTACCGGATTAACATTGGCAATGACATAAATCGTCTGGCCAACTAAGTAATGTCGCATCTTCTGCACCGCAAACACCAATGCAAGACATTCTTTCTCGATCATCGGGTATCGAGACTCGGCGCCTATCAAGGTCTGACTTAGATAATAGACTGCCTGTTCGTGACCATTATCATCGTCTTGTGCTAATAAAGCACTTATCGAATGGTTCATCGCCTTGATATAAATCAAGAACGGTTTACCTGATTTTGGTGCAACAAGAACAGGTGGATTCGTCAGATATGCCTTGATATCTTCGAATGCCTTCTGGCAAGCATCATCCCAAATAAACGATACGACTTTCTTGTTTAGCTTCGAAAATGGTTGGCACTTCCCAGAAAGATTTGAAATGAATCTCCGGATATACGCCAGACGCCCTTGCAATCCTCTGAGTTCCCTTAGATTCTTCGGGGGTTGCAATTCATTTATCGCCTTTACTTTGTCTGGGTCGATATGTATACCCTTAGTGGTAACGACGAATCCAAGGAATTTTCCGCTGGACATCCCGAGGAAGGATTTTGTGGGATTCATCTTTAATTGATGACTCCGCATTAGATCAAACATTGTTCTCAAGTCCTTGATGTGATCTTCTTTGCTGCGGCTTTTCACCACTAAATCGTCAACGTAGCATTCAACCGTTTTCCTGAGGTGTTTCTGGAAAATCTTAGTCATTGCTCGTTGGTACGTGGCACCTGCATTCTTCAGACCAAACGACATCACCGTGTAGCAGAAGATACCGAGGGGCGTTCTGAATGCCGTATGCTTTTCGTCATCCGGGTGCATCTTGATTTGATTATACCCCGAAAAGCCGTCCATGAAGGACATTCTTTCGAATCCGCACGTATTGTCGATAATGACGTCCGTGATTGGGAGAGGAAAATCATCTTTTGGACATGCTTCGTTCAGATTCCTGAAGTCGATGCAAATCCTGATTTTGCCATTTTTCTTCATGACTGGAACGATGTTGGCTAACCAGTCTGGATGTTGTTCTTCCCGAATAAATCCTGAGTCGATCAACTTTTTAACTTCAGCCTCGATGGCTTCCATGATCTGCGGACGAAACCGTCTTTGCTGTTGCTTGACAGGTTTGGCATCCGGCTTGATGTCGAGGCGGTGCATTGCCACATTGGGATCGAGCCCTGGCATGTCTTCGTAGTTCCAGGCGAAGACGTCGATATATTCTCTGATCAAGGCAATTAATTCCTCCTTTTCATCTGATGGAAGACTACCACTGATGAATATGGGCTTTGGATTGGCTTCATCACCCATATTGATTTGGACTACCTCGTCTTCGGTGGGTGGCTCTCTCTGTTCGAACCTATCACCATATTGCATGTTCAGGTGATGAACCCATGGGTCCTCCCACGTTTGCATTTGATCGTCATCCTCCATTGTAGATGGGTTAGCCGTAGTCATATTCGACATTAAGGCCTTGAACATTTCTCCCAAACTTGTGTCGGAATCTTCAGCTGAAGAATCTGGCAAATACCCATCCTTAGCCTTGTTAGCAATTTGATCGATGATCTGCCAGCCACATTCGTCATCTGACGAAACGTAGCCTAAGCCCCTCTTGTGACGATAATAGCCCTCCGGTTTACCCTTTGGTACATATGCCGCTTTGACTGGGACACGGGAACCTCGATCGAAGTATAGACCTTCTCCGAGTGTGAAATCATATCCTTGTCTTTCCATGAGCTTGCGTGCTTCTGGACTGTACTTAGATAAATGTAGACCGGATTTGTCACCATCTTCATCCTCTCTTAGGAAATGATCTGGCACCGGAAGATTTTCTCCTTTACCGAAGATCATTTCTTTTTGTCCCCCTATTTTGGCGGGAATAATTTGAGTTGTTCCGAAAGAGTGTTGGAGACGCTTCTTCGTTACATACGACGATCGGAGCGGCATACATAATTCGGGATTATCGTATAATTCCTTTATCACATCATCAAAAGACAAGGAGTACTCTAAACCATTATTTATTTCAGGTTCGGCAAGTTGCCAGTTACAACCGCCATCTGACGACTGTTCGTCGTCGAGATTGATTACAAAGGGTACAATGTCATTAAAAACAAAACCACCATTGTAATCGAATCCGGCTTCGGAATCAGCTTCTTCTCCGCTGTCCGTGCCTTGGATCGATGGTTCCGTGTCGGATTCATTACCATAAAGGAGAGAATCTGTGAAATAATTCTCATACCCTTTGAATGGTTGCTTATCCGCGACCACCGTCCTAACTCTTCCATCAGTGTCGACATATTTCAAACACTGATGTAGAGTGGAGGGGACTATAACGTTACTATGGATCCAAGGCCGACCCAATAGTAAGTTATAGGATGTCTCAGCATCAATCACGTAGCACGTGACCTCCGTCTTTAAATCGCCCATTTGGCACTTTATCCGGATCTTACCCAAAGGCCTTGACCCGCTGGTATTGAATCCGTAAATAACCGTGCCTGTTGACGCCAACTTGCTGATTGGGATGCCCAGGCTGTGCATTAGGCGAAGCGGCATAATACTCACAGCGGAACCCGGATCTACTTGGATCCGGTTGACTTCGCTGGAACCAATGTAGCCAACAAAGTACAAGGGTCGATCATGATTTGAATTCTTCGTCTGCATATCCTCTTTGGTGAAGGTGATGCAGGGAATGTTTTTAGCTGCCACATTGCACTGTTGG
Organism: Asparagus kiusianus; assembly: GCA_022839385.1. Taxonomy (NCBI): domain Eukaryota; kingdom Viridiplantae; phylum Streptophyta; class Magnoliopsida; order Asparagales; family Asparagaceae; genus Asparagus; species Asparagus kiusianus. The sequence continues at coordinate 3,621 of BQKN01055858.1, forward strand.
GCTAACATATCCAGTTCTTCAGGAACTGGCTTGACCCTTGTGAGGAACACTTCTGAATCTGCCAAGGCTTCCTGCAAGGCTTCTCTAGTCTCCTTGGATAACCGCAGCAGCTCATACAGTGTTATCCTTGCTGTAATGTTGGCTAGCTGAGCCATAATGTCGAAGGCGCGAGGGTTTTTTGAACTCTCCGGTTTGTCTTTTCCAATCGGACGACTGAAACGAGACTGCTTCGGATTCTGTACCTCCTCGGGCCTCTTTTCTTTCTGTTTGTCAACCGGCTGTCGTCGTGCCTCTTCAACCGGTTTGGGCACTGCAATCACTCCCAGCTCTGTGAAAGTCTTGGCCGGTCCCTGTTTTGTCACCCCCTGCTCGGCTAACTGATCACCGGGCGACGGGTAGTTGAAGTGGTACTGATTCCCACTTCGGGTCGCAAAGACTTTCTGTTCCTCGTCGGAGAGTGGAAAAGCGGTGATCCTTTCATCATCTTCACCCGGGATAGCAGAAACTCCACAACACGATTTGCCCTTCCCTTTGGATTTCTTCTTGGATGATGATCCGGTCCATTGTTCATCTCCAATCAGGTCGGGGTGAACCCAGAGGATTTCGCCGTTCGGGGCCGTGTGTGGCACGAGTCCCTTTTGGCGCTGTCCGTGCGGATCGTCGTTCACCGTCTTCATCCCGACTTTGGTGACGCGCTTAGGCTCGAACCAATCTGTAGGCACCGATCCAAAACTGATGGACACCGCGTTCGCTCCCACATTTTTGGCCGGTTTCGGAGTTATGACCCCTACATCGATCAACGCCTGGATCTTGTCTTTGAGGTGGTAGAAGGACTTCGTAGGGTGGTGGACCGCTCTGTGATACGCGCAGTATTTCGGGTCCGTCACTTTAGTGGCCCCTTCATGATCCACAATCGCCGGCAGCTGGATCTTGTTGTTCTCCAACAGATATTTGAAGATGCCGGGAACTTCGTCATCTTTGAAGGAGTAGACTTTGGGAAACCTCGGCTCCGAAGACTTTTGCTTCTGAGGCCGTTGCTGCCAATGGGGCTGCGATTGCTGTGGAGCTCGCTGCTGCTGCTGCTGCTGTTGCTGAGGTTGCAATTGAAAGGTTTGGTTAGCATCAACAGCATTAACCTGAGCTTTACCTTTTCCCTTCTGATTGAAGTTCTGCTTCGGAGGATTTGTAGCCGGTTGGCCTCTCTCCGCCTTCTTCCTCCTGAGGAACCGCTCAGCTTGCTCGCCTCGAACCTTCAAGTCCTTCCATGTCTTGGATGGAGCTGTGCCCATTGCTTCCAAAACATCCAGCGAGAGGTTGTTGTGGCAGGTTTGGAGGATGAACTCCTCGCTGATAGGGTCCCGACAATTCATCGCCTTATTCCGGAACCTTTTGACGAAGACCTCGACTAATTCTCCGTCTTTCTGCTTTTCATCAAGCAACGACCCGATTGAGATTTTGGTGTCGTCGTCGAAGAAATTCGCGAGGAATTTCGTCTCCATGTCGTCCCAGCTGTTTATGCTTCCTGGCTTGAGGCGACGATACCAATCGAAGGCAGCTCCGCGAAGAGTGCCAACGAATGACCGCACCATCAGAGGCTCATTGCTAGAGATGACTCCCAAGTGCGATTTGAAATAAATCAAATGCTGAGTTGGTGAACCCATCCCATTAAACGGCGTGAAGTTAATTAGACTAAACTTCGCCGGATATGGGATCGATTCCCACTCTCTTGGGTAGGGACAGGGAATGCCCGTCTTTTTAGTCTCTTGAGCAGAAATCAATGTGTTGATTTTGTTCTCGAGATTCTTAATTTTTAGGCTTTCACCTGTGTCTTCACTGGTATTATCATTACCACCCCCTGGATTGATGGGAGGGTTATTAGCGTTGCGAGCTTCATTTGTGCCCTCATCCTCCAGGTTGTTCTGGTTGGGCTGACTTGGTTCGCCTTGTTGGTGCCTCAATGCATGAAGTTGTTGGTCATGCATCTCTCTCATGTTCTGCATGGCCATTTGCATCTCGAACCTAAAGGTTTCTTGTTGTTTGGCCATGGCATCTTCAAGCATCTTGGCCACCTGCTCCGCGCTTATCATGAGCGACTCGCGGGGCTGTCCCTCACTGGACACTGTATTATCAGACGCCACTGCGGAGCCAGCATCTGATTCTTCATCTCCCGAAGGTACTCTTGTTCGGACTCTACCATACGTCGCACGAATGATAGCTCCGGATTGAAGACGAGTTACACGTCGGGTTATTTCTGGAACCGCCTCGGTGTTGTCCTGAGCCGTTGTTCCTGTGCTGGTCATGTTGGCGGTCACCCTTGAATGTTCACCGTCCTTAACCCTTGTTCTTCGTTGGAAACGCCTGTGTCTTGGCCTTGGCGCTCTAGTGCTAAGTCTTTCAAACACCGATACTCTTTCGGGGACTGCCTTAACACAATTGCATTCAGACAATACCGCCCGAATGAGATTTGAACAAGGACATTGATTCCCGAACCTTCAAGGGCTCCTCTTTCTAGATTTATTCGTACCCCCGGCACGATAGTACAGCTCATCTGTTTGGAGGTCAGAGCAACCTATCGTGTGTTGACACGATCTCTCAGGTATAACGTTGTCGTCATCAGATGACAACGTTTCCTTCTGAGGAACAATTGTCTTCTTCGGACCCTCCAGAGTCACACGCCTCGAAATACGCCTTTGTGGGTGTGAATCTTCGGCGGGCTCTCGCACTTCTATGCGCAAAGTTGTGCGCTTGGGTGCCGCGGTTTGCTCCAAGTGTTGAGGGTTGCGGCGACCCCCAGCATGCTGTATTGGTTAGGACTTCTTCACTGGCCCCAAGCGTTCCTGAACTGGAGCTTTACCTCGTTCCTTCGGAAGTAGACCGAGGCGCTCCAAAACTGATCTCTTCTTCTGGGATGGTCCTGCGGGATCTCCCAGGATAGTTGCGGCAATCACCGGCCGTTTGGATTGACTTGCCGGCGTCCAAACTTTTGGAGGCTGCGGGTTTTGCTCCTTAGCCTGAACCGCTTCAGACTTTGACCTCCAAACCTTGCGAGTTGGTGGTGGCTTCTTGACCACCTCCTTCTGCAGCTTCCGACGGGCTTCTTCAGCTTTGGCCCGTGCTTGCGCCGATAACGCGCGGCGTTTGCGGATGCGTTCCTCCAAAGTCGAGCGATTCCGTTTGACACGGACCCACTCCATAGTTGACGGTTTAGAGGAACCACCATGCATTTGCTATTGAGGCTGCTTGCCTCGTTTGTTCTTCAGATCCGCATGATAGCGGACCCCGTCAACGGACTCCATGGCCTTGGCGAATTGCTTCACGAGGCGTTGACGCTGCCTCTGGCGTGCTCTCTTGGAGAGAGTCACCACGCCTTCAATGGCGGATTTGACCTTCTTTGAGGTCGGTAGGGCCTCACCTAACGCAGCTTCGGCGTCGATTGGGGTGAGGTCGTCGTTGGTGGCTTCAGCTTCATCACACCAACGGACTTTTCTCCTGGAGGAGAACTTCTGGAACTTCTTGGACTTGGGGGAGGAGGCAGATCCGGATGAGGACACGTACTCCTCGTACTTCTGCTGGTCGAATTCATACTCGACCTCCTCCACGACCGGGATCGAGATCCGCGGCTGCGACGCTCCAGCTTCGGCAGCGAAGCTGGTGGCTCCCACTGTGGTCGCCAGATTGTTCGAGCGGGAAATTGCGTTATTCTTCATTGATGATTCTGTTACAACTTTGAAAACAACTTTATGCGTTTACAAAGAGATCCGGTCTTTTTATAAGCTCCGGCTTACAACAAAATCAAAACAAAGAAATAAAGATTACAACTTTCCTTGAACAAATCACGAGTTTCCTGTTTTGCGGTCCCTCGCTTTGTGGGGTTCTTTGCCTGTGCCGGGGTTGATTACCGTGGACCACCGCGCAATCTCGATCCGAACGGATCTACGTGGTGTAATGGGTACTATCCCACCAAGGAGATAATAGCCGAGAGGGATCGTTTCACCAAGGAAACGCTCGCTCTAATCTCGGGATCTAAGAACCAAGCTTAGATCCGGAGTAGTATCACGTAGATCTGAGTTTCCAAGTCTTCAAGCCTTCACAATCCGAGTTGAGGTCGCAATCCGGCAGAGTTTCGGCTCTTCAGAAGTTTCAGAAAAAGTCCTCTCAAATGAACGAATGCCAGGCCTATTTATAGGCACTCAAGACTGTGCCTTTGGCACAAGGACTGCGCCTAGCCACCTCTGGGTGGCTCGGCCTTGGCCGAGCCACCTCAGGGTGGCTCGGCCACCGAGCCACCCTAGGGTGGCTCGGCTTGGGCCGAGCCACCTCAGGGTGGTTCGGTTTGGGCCGAGTTCCCCCAGGTGCGCTGGTTTCGTCGTTTTCCGGTGTTTCCGGTTCTCCGTCGTTCGGATTTGATTCGGTTTCTGAAATCGGCTCATTGACTTGATTCCAAATATGGCAGTTAATCCGTTTCTGAGTTCGAGTCCGGGATTGGTCTTGATTCGATCGTTATGTCACCGAGTTCGCTCTTGTTTAGACGACTCGGTGATTCCCCGAAACGTTGGTTCGATTCCACGTGCGAACGTGTTCTGTTGCTCATGTGCCTCGTTGCCTTGAACTTTCGTTGATTTGTTCGGGTCTTGATTCGATTGCCCGAATCCTCATTTGGCAGTAGCTCCGCTTCGGTGTTTGAGTTCAAGTCCGTTTTGTTATTGGACGACTCGTTAACTTTCCGAACTGTTGGTTTGGTCCCGCACGTGAACGTATTCCGTTGCTTGCGTGCCTCGTCGCCTCATCGCTCGAATGTCCGTTGTTTTGTCGAATCATCGTGCTGAGCTAAGCTAAGGGACCTATAGGTAATTTTATACGCCTACAGATACCCACTCCAAAGTGTTTCAGTCTCGTTCTTTTATAGAAGAGTCTGGAATACTTTGGATGTGATCGTCCCAACCTTAAGTCGGTATAACGGGATCTTGGAATGGCTTCTGTTCTGGATTCCTTCAATTCCACCAGGTCATTCAGTGCTTTGTAGAACGCCTGTGAGGATTCCGGTGCTGCATTTATTGTCTGACCGTCGTCGGGATTTGAACTTGAAGTCGATTCCTAGTTTTCCGATCTTTAGCTTTTGTCGGTTGGTTCAACGTGCAACTTTCGTTCGATTGTCGGCGTCGAGTCTTCTTTTGAGACGCGTTGTCCGGCGTCGTGTTATTGAGTTATCCTTAAGAATATTTTTAGAAGAATATTCTCCAGGAACTTCTCAATAAAAATAGGGAATAGTTTATACTCGTATACCTTATTGGAGTATTTCCGTGCCCAAAATGAGCTGAACCGGCTTGAAAATGAGTCAAAAAAAAGCAGTATTTGGGCTCAAAATCTTTCCAACCCTTCCAAATATGTGAGAGAGGGATTAAATAGGTGAGGAACTGAACCATAGGTTGATCTGAGGTCATTTCGATGCTTAATCCAGCTCCAATTTGAATTCTGGTTCGAATTTGGTTCAAACTGATTTGAAATTGGTTCAAACTGGTCCAATCTGGTCCATTCAGATTCAATTTGGCTCATTCTGGCTCAGTCTGATCCACTCTGGCTTGGTCAGGTCCAGCCAGGTTCAATCTGGCTCAATCTGGCCCATTCGGGCTCATTCTGACTCAGTCTGGTCCAATCTGGGCTTGGTCTGGTCCAGCCTGGTCTGGTCTGGTTCAACCAGATCTGGTTCAAGGCTATAAAAGAGGGATTTTTCTCTCTTTTTCCTTTCTTTTCTTCCTCCTCTCTAGGGCCGGCCCCCCCTTTGTCCTCTTTTTTGATTTTTCTCTTCCCTCGAGCGTCTTTTCTCCTCGAAACTTTGATAGTTGTCCTGGATCTAGGCTTCCTTTTGATCTTGGACTGAAAAATCCCTCAAAAATCCAATTTTTTAGAATTTCTTTCAGGCCCCTCGAGCGCGTGCTGAGAGTTTCCAAAAAGGTCTCATTTTTGTTGGATCTCTAGCCTTTCTTCAGGTAAATCTCCCACAATTATGATCTTTTTTATGCTCAATTTAATTTATGCATTTGTAGGATCATATGTGAGGGTTGAGGGTGTGATTTGACACCTCGATTTAATCTTTTAGGGGTGTAGATCTGATAAAAAAGTGATCTTTTTTCTAGATCTGACTTCTTTTGATTTATTTTGCAGTTCGTCATGCCGCGTTCTTCGAGAGGTCGTTCCCCTGCCATGTCAGCTGATGGTGCGCCGCCTTCCTACGCCGGTGAGCTATTTTTGGCAATATTTGGAAATTTACAAATTAGTCCTTTTTTTTCTTAAAAATTTGTAAATTGGTCCTTTCTACCCCACGTTGTTCTCCTTGGCGAGGCAATCGGGAAGAGCCTTGATTCTCCTTGGTGAGGATCGACGCTTTGGCATTTTTGGGAATTTTGCAAATTAACCCCTTTTTTCTGAGAATTTGCGAATTGGTCCCTGTTTACCCCACGTTGTTCTCCTTGGCGAGGCAATCGGGAAGAGCCTTGGTTCTCCTTGGTGAGGATCGACGCTTCAAAGATATGTTTTGCTTGGTCAAAACCATATCTCAAAATAAAGGGGGCGAATTGACGCTGCATTGCGCTTCATAAGGCAGGGATCCTCGATGCACCCTATCTTATGATTGCACAATATGGCCAAATCGTCTCACCCTTTATAAGGCAATGACTCTATCTTAGCTATTTGTAAGATGAGTTCAATTTCCTTTTATAACCAAGACTAACCCGTGTTTAATTGTCTATTCTGCAGTGGGGTACCCTTCTGGATCGTTCTCAGCCCACGCAGTCTATGGGCGTCGTGGCGAGCATTACTCGACCTCTGACAATCCTTCCCCTATTCCGGCTACTCCTCAGTTTGCTTCGGGCACGTCGACTGAGGTTTCCCAGGTGGTGAGGGAGGGTGGTCATCGAGCTATTCGCCAGCTGATTACAGATGCTCCTTTTGTGAAGGACGCCAGCTCTACCCAGCCTCTCCGGAAGAGCGATTTCCTATTTGGTGATTCTGTCGATGACCCAGAAGCCGTGTTCATTGACGCTGAGCAGTGGCTTCACAAGACCGGCGGTGGCTTCATATACTTGTCGGAAATTCCTCGACATCGCTCATTGATTGAGCTCAGGTGTCAGGCCGTGACGCGCGAGATGTCGTGACATTTGACAGTGGATCATGAGAGCGTCCATTGCGGCTATATCACTCATCAGGCAGCTCCTGGTTCAAGCAGGAGTCACATCACCGGATTGCATCCCGGAGTGTTGGGACTGGATGCACCACCACATAACGAGTTTCTCGCCACTGCTTCGACTTTGAGGAATCGCCTCGCTGCCCTAGGACGGGAGATGCCTGCGACTCGTCACAGGATTTATGGTTGGGTCCACTCTTCGGACAAGTCTTGGTGGAGTCGCATGACTACATACGTCTTGAGCCGCTGGGGCGAGGAGTTGCACGCTTGCGGTTTGTATACCGCCGTTCGTGCCACCATGTATGGCCTGCCTGTCAGTTTGAGACATTTCTGTGCTTTGTTCGAGTTATATAATCCAGACTCGAACACTTTTCTGACCCGTCAGGGGGAGTTGGGCTTGGCTCTTCATGAGATGCATAGGATTTCTGGCTTGACCATGGGGCAGATGTTATACCAGGAGTATTTCCCTTCCAGTCATGAGTTGAGTCAGCTGAAGGATCGCATGCCCGACCGTTACGAGACTCTATGGGATCTCACTTGCCATTACCATATCGCTTTGGCGCAGTCTGAGCCTTTAGCCAAGAGGACGAAGGCCTCTGTGAGTCTGAAGCAGTTCGCGAACTATTTGTTCAAGAACTTGGAGAGCAGCTCTGGCGAGGATATTTGTGAGTTGGCCCTACTCATTCCTTCAGAGGTGAACCATCTACTGAAGAAGATTGATGCTCATTCCTATACCACCAGCAGTCCTGAGGGTGGCTTTCCTGCGAAGACCAAGTTCAGATCTTTCTTATGGCATGCGACCACACCGATTCAGCCGATGACTCTTCTTGCCGGCTTTCTTGCTATCTGGTTGAAAAAGTGCGTGGTTCCATACCAGTCTGGGGACGCCTTGCCCTTGGAGGTACTCTTCCCAGCAGTTCAGCTCGCATACAAGAAGGAACTCTCACTTCTTCCGGTGATGGTGGCTAACATTCACCGAGGACTTCGACAGCTTTCCAGTGCGTTCACACGGAAGGAGACCGATTTGCCAGGTCAGATTCCCACGCTTAAGGTAGAGCTTCCGTACGCTTATTTGATGGCCTGGTTCGTCCTTCACCGTCCGGACATGATGTCGGTGCCGAATGCTACAGATCACTCTGTTCCCCTGCTGCAGTTGCTTGAAAATGGTAGGTGGGAAGGCCGCGGGTTTTCTGATGTCCGACAGAAGCTGCAGGTCCACAAGTGTTGGGCATTCTCCACTTGTTTTCCGCAGTTCTCCGGCCGATATGGCGAGTGCTTGACAGACGATGAGAGGCCGAGAGAGAATCGGACCCACTTAGACATTGGCTGCTTTAATTGGCTGGTGAACATCAGGCCCGGCTATCTGACTTTCCGGGTGAGGAATGAGTGCTTCATAGAGCCATATCTACCCTGCCGATTTGCTCGCCAGTTTGGTTACGATCAGCTTTACATCGGGAATCCTCGTCAGCAGCTTCGGACCCACAGTGGTTTGGTGGACGGTCTTCGTGCATGGTTGTGGATCGTGACTGGCTGTACCGGCGCTAAGTTCAGCCTTCCGAGTATTGATAGGCAGTTGAATCTCACCTTCTTGAACTGCAAGTGGTTATTAGCAGCCAACAAGACTATCCCTGTGAAGCCGATTGCGGAGCTAGAGGCTGAGGAAGCTTCTCGGGTTGACTCGCGCAGGATTCGGGAGAAAGCTCGATCACAGAGGACACAGAATAAGACTCGCCGAATTGATGAAGATGGCCCTAGGTCATTCCATTCCACAGACGAGGCTTCCGGCGGAGATCCCGAAGATTGTGATGACTCTTCTGAGCGAGGTTTGCTATTCATCTTTTCCTTCTATTTTCTAGAAGTATTGAAACTAACTATAGTTCAATGTTTCAGGGACTACAGCTGATCATGATGAAGAGTTCTATCCTCCTCCTCGGGCGAGACCTTCGATCCCCATTGCTAGGCGGAAGAGGTTAGTCCGTAAGCTGCCTGCAGCTTCCCGAGCTTCCGATACGGACCTAGCTGGTGATGATCCTGCCAGTGATGGAGGTAACATTTATCCTGAGAACTATTCCTTTGGTTACTCAGCGCATTGACTTATACTTCTCCCTCTCTATATAGGAGCGCGTGAGGAGCATGAGATGAGTCCTGATCCAATCCCCGTATCTCCCGATGAGTCTGATCCGCTACCCCCTGTAGAGAGGCCTACAGGGGTTGCTGACATTAGAGAGGAGGGCAATGTAGGACCCGATTCCGTGAATCAAGGTACATCTAATACTGACAACGTATTTCTTTAGATGATACACCAAATGAATTTGTGTACCCTCTAACTGTCCTCTACCTCTTGCTTCTTCAGATAATTTGCAGGAGGCGAATCCTGGAAATGAAGAGGCCGATGCACCCGTGAGAGGTAACTCATTTCCATCAGTTGTAGTCTCTTCGCTTTTCTTTGACACTGATATTCTTTTATGTCAGATTTCTCCATCGATGACTTCGACGAGGGAAGCTTGTTTGCGGACACTCCTATGATGCGCTATATATATAGCTCTCCTCAGATCGATGACCAGTTACCTGGGGATATGTTTTCTGAGCCCGCCTTCGCTGGAAATCCTGAGGATGGTTCCCTTGAAGGTATGTGCTTCTTTCTGAGTTATTTATAGGACTAGCCAATCTTGACTAATGCAACTATAATGTAACGCCCCTGCGAATTCCGTTTTGAATCTGGCAGGAGCTTTTGAGAAAGACCCTGTCGAGCCGGCTGTGAGACCAACTATACCAATTGATGCACCTACAGCCGTTACACCTCCACTACCCCCAGCGGCTCAAGGAGAAGAAGGTATAAGTTAACTCATTGAAGAATGTTATTCCTTTTTCTCATTAAAACTTTTAACGGACTTCTCCCTCTTTTTTGTATAGGGCGTTCTTCTCGTCTTCATGTGTTAGTGAAGGAGTTGTTATCCGACGATGATCCCGACAAGATCGTTATCTGTCTAGAAGTTCGCTCCTTCTTCTCCTTTGTGAAGGCTATGATTGGCAAGCTCTTCCACAGCGGACTTTCCCTTCACCAGTTCAAACCTTTCCTTGATTCCAGAATCAATTTAATAAGGGAGGCAGGATACCTAGATTTGGCGAAGGCCATAGTTGACGATCTCGACTGCTTAGAGCGTGAGCTTCAGATGTTTCGTGAGCTTCGAGATACCGGTGCTTCTTCCTTCATTGCTGCTGAGCTGGATATTCGTTTACAGTCACTGCGCGAGACTCAGCTTCTTGATGATCTTGAGGTTCAGGTGCAGCGAGACCGAGTAGCTCGAGTCGAGACTGGCCTTGCTACCAGGTTATCTTCTCTTGCCGAGCTCGATTCTTCTCTCACTTCCTGTGCGGCCGAGATAGACCAGCTCAGAAGAGCACTCCGTGAAAAGGAGGAGACTCTTGATGTTCTTCAGATGACGAAGACACAGGACCAGCAGACCTGTACGGCTTTGTCTGATGAGTTGAAGTCCTTGAAGCAGAAGCTATCCGAGACAGAAGAGACTGCTGCGAAGACTTCGGCCGCCACTGAGGAGTCCATTAGGGCTGAGCTTAGCCAAGCTTATGATGATAAGCTGTCTAAGTTCAGTCAGCAGATTTTTAGCCACGGGCTTGATGTTTGATTTTGTTTACTGAGTGATCTGACTTTTGACTCTTTTAGTGAATTCCCTTTTTATCTTTATTATGATTCGTCATTCCATTTGAAATGATTGACCACAATACTCATAGGATTTTTGGCAAACCCTCAGCCATCAACGGATTTGGTTAGCCTTTACCGACTACCGTTTGAGCCGGGCTAGCATGCGAGTTGTTTAAATCCGTTCGCATGTAACGTTATGCTCAGAGATTGAATTCTCTGAGACTTTGTGCTATGATGTCGAATACATAGACTTCGCCCTTGTTACAGGAATAGGCTACCCGGCGACACGTGTTAGGTGTTGACTTTAGGATTTTTGGCTAATCCCCAGCCTTCAACGGGTTTGATTAGCCTTTACCGACTATCGTTTGAGTCGGGCTAGCGTGCGGATTGTTTAGATCCGTTCCACACGTGACGTTAAGCTAAAAGAGTGAACTCCCTTAGACTTTGTGCTACAACTTTGAATATGTAGACTTTGCCATTGTTATGGGAATAGGCTACCCAGCAACGTGTATTAGACGTTGGCTTATCCCTACTTAGGCTTTGGGACAAAGGACCCCAGAGTCGGGCTCTGGTATCTTTTTCTACGGATAAAGACCAAACCGGCGACGCGTGTTAGGCGCCGACGTATCCTTTCTTAGGATTCAGGATAAAATTCCCCATGCGTGTGAGGCATGGATTTCGGTGTTATTAATAACAACCTGCCACAATGTTGAATATGCGGACGGGTGTTCTTTTTAAACGGTTAAGAACTAACCGGCCGCGCGTGTTAGGCGCGGACTTATCCTTACTTAGGTTTCAGGATAAAATACCCCAGAATCGAACTCTGGTGTCTTTTTCAATCGGAAAAAGACTAAACCGGCAGCGCGTGTTAGGCGCAGACTTATCCCTGCTTAGGTTTCGGGATAAAATACCTAGGATGAATCCTAAATTGGTAAACTTTGGAAAAGGAGTTGGTGTGGGGAAGGAAGAATTTTATATTCTATTCCCCGAACAAGGAAGGAAGAATTTTATATTCTATTCCTTGATTCTGGAAAGGAAGAATTTTATATTCTATTTCCAGTGCAAGAAGGAAACTAGAAGTGGGATCTCCACTCCGAGAATCCGGAAGATCTAGATAAACTTACCTTTTATAGGATTGGTTATCTGATCGAAAGATAAGTTCTTCGTTTATCGAAGAGAAATTTCAACTTGAGTTACAACCATAAAAAAGGTTGAACCCAAGAGAAAAGAAATGGAGTTCTTTCGTTCATCGAAAGGGGACTCCGAACTGAGAGTGAACCTTTTCGGTGGACTCACTGTCAATTGAAATTGATCAGCGAGGGATTTTGGTGGTAAAAATAAAATTGGGTTATCCTCTAGAATATTAAGTGTAATATTCTTCAAGGAACTTCCCGATAAATGAGTTGTCCTGAACGTACTAGGGATAGTACTTTTTCAAAAACTTCCCATTTATTGGCATTAATTGCCTGTTACCCTCTAAAGAAATTAAGCGATAAGCACCGTTTGAATAGACTGTGTCTATTACAAACGGTCATTCCCACTTAGGTTCGAATTTACCTTTCTTCTTAGAGGTGAGGATTATCGGTCGGCGCGCAGCGAGGACCAGATCTCCTTCCTTGAAGCTTCTTTGGCGAACCCTTTTGTCAAAAGCCCTGGATATCCTAGCCTGGTAGAACTCGATGTGTTGTTGAGCTTCCAAGCGCTTTTCGTCCAGCCTTTCGAGTTCCTCGAGACGCTTCTGATGCTGCTCTTCGGTCGTCATCTCCGTTGCGAGAGCGATCCGAAGGGAGGGGATTTGAATCTCCAATGGTAGCACAGCTTCGCATCCGTAGACCAACGAATATGGAGTAGCTCCCGTAGGTGTGCGTATGGTAGTACGATAAGCCCAGAGCGCTTCGCCGAGTTTATCGTCCCAATCCCGTTTGTTGGTTTTCACAAGTTTTGATAAGATCTTGATGATCGTCTTGTTGAAAGCCTCAGCTAATCCGTTAGCGGCAGGGTAATAAGGTGTTGACGAAACATCTTGGATCTTGAACTTGTCACAGAACCGGATGAAAGCGTTGCTTATGAATTGCGGACCGTTGTCATGAATGATCCTCCTCGGCACGCCATGTCGGTATATAACGTGATGCTTGATGAAGTTGATGACGTTGTGCGTCTTTACTTCTTTAAGCGGAATGGCTTCAGCCCACTTTGAAAAGTAGTCGGTGATAGCGAGGATGAATCGATCACCTTTGACTGAAGGCGGGAAGATGGGACCGACGATATCCATACCCCATGTCTCGAATGGCCAAGACGTGGTTGATGCGTGTAATCGCTCCGGTGGCTGGTGCATATAATTTGCATGCACTTGACAAGCGTGACATTCTCGAGCGTACTCAATCGCGTCACGAACCATTGTTGGCCAGAAATATCCCATTCTTCTGATTCGATCATACAGCTTGGGACCAGGCTGATGCGCACCGCATTCTCCTTCATGTGCTTCCTTAAGAACTTCTTTTGTTTCTTCATTCGAAAGGCATCGGAGAAGCAAGTCATCGTACCCCCGGTGATACAGCGTACGGGTCTCGGTATTGTAAAAGAACCGTGGTGCTCTTCGGCGGATAGATTCTTTTTCTTTTACATCCTCTGGTAAAATGCCATATTGGACGTAATCAATAATGGGAAAGCGCCAATCTCGGGACTCGAACCCGATTTGGGTTGAGTTCACCTCTTTGGCGTTCTCGTTTTTATCATCCTCCTCTTCAATATCCATATCGTATATGGGTACGCAGAGTTGGTGTGATCTTACTGTGACTAGCAGTTCAGTTTCGGGCGGTTGCGCGAGTGATACTGCTAGTGCTGCCAGTGCATCTGCATAAGCGTTCTGAAGACGCGGGATGTATTCGATGTAAAATTCTTCAAAAGAATCTGCCACTCTGACGGTCTCTTGATGGTATGGAATCAGATCTGGGTTTCTGACTTCATATTCCCCACGAACTTGGTTGACAATTAGTTGAGAATCCCCAAAGGCTTCGAGATATTCGACCCCCAGCTCTTTGGCGAAACTGAGTCCTATGAGGAGTGCGTTATACTCGGCTACGTTGTTAGAGCATGGACTCGTCAGCGAATAAGCTCGAGGTATCACGTGCTTCCCTGGGGAAACTAAGACAACTCCAACTCCAGAGGTGACCTTAGGACATCCCGGAGTCACTGCTTTATTGACTGCTCTCGAGGCACCATCAAAATATAACTGCCATACTTGTTGGTGTGATGTGGTATTAACCTCGTGGGTTTCATCTGGCAAGTCATCGTATACTTCCACTGTATCTGTTGTCGGGCTTGCCGCCAAGAGATCACAAATCGCCTGTCCTTTGACCGACTTCTGCTGTTTGAAGTGTAGATCATATTGGGACAAGAGAAGGGCCCACTTTGCCAACCGCCAATTCATCGAACCTGGTTGAGTCATGAACACCCGTACCGGATTAACATTAGCGATGACGTAAATCGTCTGGCCGACTAAGTAGTGTCGCATCTTCTGCACCGCAAACACCAATGCAAGACATTCTTTCTCGATCATCGGGTATCGAGACTCGGCGCCTATCGTGGTTTGAATTCTTCGTCTGCATATCCTCTTTGGTGAAGGTGATGCAGGGAATGTTCTTAGCTGCCACATTGCATTGTTGGGCTATCGTATCCAGTTCTTCAGGAACTGGTTTGACCCTTGTGAGGAATGCTTCTGAATCTGCCAGGGCTTCCTGCAAGGCTTCTCTAGTCTCCTTGGATAACCGCAACAGCTCGTACAATGTTATCCGCGCTGGAATGTTAGCTAGCTGAGCCATAATATCGAAGGCGCGAGGGTTTTTTGAACTCTCCGGTTTGTCTTTTCCAATCGGACGACTGAAACGAGACTGCTTCGGATTCTGTACCTCTTCGGGCCTCTTTTCCTTCTGTTTATCAACCGGTTGTCGTCGAACATCTTCAGCCGGTTTGGGAATTGGGATCACCCCCATCTCTGTGATAGTCTTGGGTGGTCCCTGTTTTGTCACCCCTAGCTTAGCTGCTTGTTCACTATGTGACGGATAGTTGAAGTGGTACTGATTCCCACTTCGGGTCGTAAAGACCTCATGTTCCTCGTCGGAGAGTGGAAAAGTGGTCATCCTTTCATCCTCTTCACCCGGGATAGCAGAGACTCCATAACAAGACTTCCCTTTCCCTTTGGACTTCTTCTTGGATGACGATCCAGCCCATTGTTCATCTCCGATTAGGTCGGGGTGCACCCAGAGAATTTCACCGTTTGGAGCTGTGTGCGGCACGAGTCCCTTTTGGCGCTGTCCGTGCGGATCGTCGTTCACCGTCTTCATCCCGACTTTGGTAACGCGCTTAGGCTCGAACCAATCTGTAGGCACCGATCCAAAACTGATGGACACTGCATTTGCTCCCACATTCTTGGCCGGTTTCGGAGTTATGACTCCTACATCGATCAAGGCTTGGATCTTGTCCTTGAGGTGGTAGCAGGACTTCGTAGGGTGGTGAACCGCTCTGTGATACGCGCAGTACCTCGGGTCTGTCACCTTGGTAGCCCCTTCATGATCCACAATCGCAGGCAGCTGGATTTTGTTGTTCTCCAACAGATATTTGAAGATGCCGGGAACTTCGTCATCTTTGAAGGAGTAGACTTTAGGAAATCTCGGCTCCGAAGACTTTTGCTTCTGAGACCGCTGCTGCCAATGTGGCTGTGATTGCTGTGGAGCTCGCTGCTGTTGCTGCTGTTGCTGCTGTTGCTGAGGTTGCAATTGAAAGGTTTGATTAGCATCAACAGCATTAACCTGAGCTTTACCTTTTCCCTTCTGATTGAAGTTCTGCTTTGGAGGATTTGTAGCCGGTTGGCCTCTCTCCGCCTTCTTTCTTCTAAGGAACCGCTCAGCTTGCTCACCTCGGACCTTCAAGTCCTTCCATGTCTTGGACGGAGCTGTGCCCATTGCTTCCAAAACGTCCAGTGAGAGGTTGTTGTGGCAGGTTTGGAGGATGAACTCCTCGCTAATCGGGTCCCGGCAATTCATCGCCTTATTCCGGAACCTTTTGACGAAGACTTCGACTAGTTCTCCGTCTTTCTGCTTTTCATCAAGCAACGACCCGATTGAGATTTCGGTGTCGTCGTCGAAGAAATTCGCGAGGAATTTCGACTCCATGTCATCCCAGCTGTTTATGCTTCCTGGCTTGAGGCGACGATACCAATCGAAGGCAGCTCCGCGAAGAGTGCCAACGAATGACCGTACCATCAGAGGCTCATTACCTGAGATGACTCCCAAGTGCGATTTGAAATAAATCAAATGCTGAGTTGGTGAACCCATCCCATTAAACGGCGTGAAGTTAATTAGACTAAACTTCGCCGGATATGGGATCGATTCCCATTCTCTTGGGTAAGGACAGGGAATGCCCGTCTTCTTAGTCTCTTGAGCAGAAATCAATGTGTTGATTTTGTTCTCGAGATTCTTAATTTTTAAGCTTTCACCTGTGTCTTCACTGGTATTATCATTACCACTCCCTGGATTGATGGGAGGGTTATTAGCATTGCGAGCTTCATTTGTGCCCTCCTCCTCCAGGTTGTTCTGGTTGGGCTGACTTGGTTCGCCTTGTTGGTGCCTCAATGCATGAAGTTGTTGGTCATGCATCTCTCTCATATTCTGCATGGCCATTTGCATCTCGAACCTAAAAGTTTCTTGTTGTTTGGCCATGGCATCTTCAAGCATCTTGGCCACCTGCTCCGCGCTTATCATGAGCGACTCGCGGGGCTGTCCCTCACTGGACACTGTATTATCAGACGCCACTGCGGAGCCAGCATCTGATTCTTCATCTCCCGAAGGTACTCTTGTTCGGACTCTACCATACGTTGCGCGAATGATAGCCCCAGATTGTAAACGAGTCCTGGGTCGGGATGTTTCTGGAATCGTCTCGGGGTTATCCTGAGCCGTCGTTCCTGTGCTGGTCATGTTGGCGGTGACCCTTGAATGTTCACCGTCCTTGACCATCGTTCTTTTTCTTCGGAAACGCCTGGGCCTTGGCTTTGGCGCTTCATCGCTGAGTCTCTCAAACACGGAAACTCTTTCGGGGACTGTCTTTACACAGTTGCATTCAGACAGTACTGCCCGAATGAGATTTGAACAAGGACATAGATTCCCGAATCTTCGAGGGCTCCTCTTTCTAGATTTGTTCGTACCTCCGGCACGATAGTACAGCTCATCTGTTTGGAGGTCAGAGCAAGCTATCGTGTGTTGGCACGATCTCTCAGGTATAACGTTGTCGTCATCAGATGACAACGTTTCCTTCTGAGGAATAATTGTCTTTTTCGGGCTCTCGAGAGTTATACGCCTTGAAACGCGTCTTTGTGGACGTGAATCTTCAGCGGAATCTTGCACTTCTATGCGCAAAGTTGTGCGCTTGGGTGCTGCGGCTTGCTCCAGGTGTTGAGGGTTGCGGCGACCCCCAGCATGCTGTATTGGTTGGGACTTCTTCACTGGCCCCAAGCGTTCCTGAATTGGAGCTTTACCTCGTTCCTTCGGAAGTGGGCCGAGGCGCTCCAAAACTGATCTTCTCTTCTGGGATGGTCCTGCGGGATCTCCCAGGGTAGTTGCGGCAATCACCGGCCGTTTGGATTGACTTGCCGGCGTCTGAACTTTTGGAGGCTGCGGGTTTTGCTCCTTAGCCTGAACCGCTTCAGACTTTGGCCTCCAAATCTTGCGAGTAGGTGGCGGTTTTTTGACCACCTCCTTCTGTAGTTTGCGACGGGCTTCCTCAGCTTTGGCCCGTGCTTGCGCGGATAACGCGCGGCGCTTGCGGATGCGCTCCTCCAACGTTGAGCGATTCCGTTTGACACGGACCCACTCCATTATAGATGGTTTGGAGGAACCACCCTGCATTTGCTGTTGAGGCTGCTTGCCTCGTTTGTTCTTCAGGTCCGCGTGATAGCGGACCCCGTCAACGGACTCCATGGCCTTGGCGAATTGCTTCGCGAGGCGTTGACGTTGCCTCTGGCGGGCTCTCTTGGAGAGAGTCACCACGCCTTCAATGGCGGATTTGACCTTCTTTGAGGTCGGTAGGACTTCACCTAACGCAGCTTCGGCGTCGGTTGGGGTGAGGTCGTCGTTGGTGGCTTCAGCTTCATCACACCAACGGACTTTTCTCCTGGAGGAGAACTTCTGGAACTTCTTGGACTTGGGGGAGGCGGCAGATCCGGACGAGGACACGTACTCCTCGTATTTCTGCTGGTCGAATTCGTACTCGACCTCCTCCACCACCGGGATCGAGATCCGCGGCTGCGACACTCCAGCTTCGGCAGCGAAGCTGGTGGCTCCCACTGTGGTCGCCAGATTGTTCGCGGGAAAATTTGTGTTCTTCTTCATTGATGATTCTGCTACAACTTTGCCAACAACTTTATGCGTTTACAAAGAGATCCGGTCTTTTTATAAGATCCGGTTTACAACAAAATCAAAATAAAGAAATAAAAATTACAACTTTCCTTGAACAAATCACGAGTTTCCTGTTTTACGGTCCCTCGCTTTGTGGGGTTCTTCGCCTGTGCCGGGGTTGAGTACCGTGGACCACCGCGCAATCTCGATCTGAACAGATCTACGTGGTATAACGGGTACTATCCCACCAAGGAGATAGTAGCCGAGAGGGATCGTTTCACCAAGGAAACGCTCGCTCTAATCTCGGGATCTAAGAGCCAAGCTTAGATCCGGAGTAGTGTCACGTAGATCTGGTCGTCCAAGTCTTCAAGCCTTCACAATCCGAGTTGAGGTCGCAATCCGGCAGAGTTTCGGCTCTTCAGAAGTTTCAGAAAAAGTCCTCTCAAATGAACGAGTGCCAGGCCTATTTATAGGCACTCGAAACTGTGCCTTTGGCACAGAACTGTGCCTAGCCACCTCTGGGTGGCTCGGCCA
>BQKN01055859.1:0-24191 GCA_022839385.1 Asparagus kiusianus
CAAGTAAAATACTTTTACTGGGATGATCCATATCTGTTCAAATACTGTCCTGATCAGATCTTTAGGAGGTGTGTTCCCACGGAAAAAACTAGGAGTGTTCTATCCTTTTGTCATGAGCAAGCCTGTGGGGGCCACTTTGGCCCGAGAAAAACAGCTGAAAAAGTTCTCCAATCTGGGCTGTATTGGCCCACTCTCTTCAAGGATTCATTCGAGTTTTGCAAAACCTATAACCGCTGTCAGCTTTTAGGGAAGATCACTAGAAGAAATATGATGTCCTTACAACCCATCTTATCCGTTGAACTTTTTAATCTGTGGGGTATCGATTTCATGGGACCATTTCCAAATTCCTTTGGAAATGTCTACATTCTAGTAGCCGTTGAATACATGTCAAAATGGGTTGAGGCGGTAGCTTGCAAAACTAATGACAACAAGGTCGTTGTCAAGTTTTTGAAATAGAACATTTTTGCCCGGTTTGGAGTACCTCGAGCGATCATCAGTGATAACGGTACACATTTCTATAACCGTTTTTTCGAGGCTCTGATGAGGAAATATTCAATCACACACAAGTTGTTAACTCCTTATCACCCCAAACCAGTGGATAAGTAGAGGTCACAAACAGGCAGATCAAACAAATTTTAGAAAAAACAGTTAATCATAACAGAAAAGATTGGTCTATAAAATTGTGTGATGCTCTGTGGGCGTATAGAACAGCTTTTAAGGCCAATTTGGGGATGTCACCATACAGATTAGTGTTTGGTAAAGCTTACCACCTACCAGTAGAGTTAGAACATCGAGCAATGTGGGCAATAAAACAGTTGAATTTTGATTCAGACTCGGCAGGTAAAAACAGATTACTCCAAATAAATGAGTTGGAAGAAATTAGAAAAGATGCATACATAAACTCAAAAATTTACAAAGAGAAAACAAAGATTTTTCATGACAAATCAATTTTGCGAAAAAATTTCTCTCCAGGACAAAAAGTTTTATTGTACAATTTAAAATTGTATATTTTTCCGGGAAAATTGAGATCAAGATGGACAGGTCCATTTTTTGTTAAACAAGTTTTTCCACATGGAGCTGTCGAGATAGAAAATCCTAAAAATGGTAATATTTTTAAAATAAATGGTCAACGTCTGAAACCATTTTTAGAATTTTCTACGCTCGGAGAGGAAGAGCTGTTGGTTCTTCATGAACCTCATTATTTGTAAAAAAAACTAATTTTCTTTTGTTTCTTAAAAAATATATATATAAAAAATAAAAAAATATATAATAAAAATTTGTTTCTTAAAAAAAACATAACAACATTTGAATAAGTAACATAGGTTTAAAAAAATTACTTATAATTTTCCTCTTATTTGATTTCTTTATCCTCATACTAATAGTAATTGCAGATCCTTATCATCATTGCCAACCAAACAACTGTAAGTTCTTACATTTTATCTGCTTTACTTTGTGCTTCAGCGAATTTGCATTGAGGACAATGTAAAATTTAGGTGTGGGGGTGAGAAATACATATTTTCCTCTTTATTTTACTTTTTTTGGTTGCATTTTTCTTTCTTTTTGTTAAAAAAAATTATAAAAATATTGTCACTTGCCAAATTAATAGAGTTAAGGAATAATTGATCAAATTGATAGATTTTAAATTTTCTAATTCTTAGTTAGTGACATATTCAAGTTCACCTTTTATGATAACTCCAAATAAAATTCTTAAGAAATGATTTTTCAACTAGTATACTTTACTTAAGTCTTACCTTAGATTTTTAATTAAAAGTAATGAAATTTTTGCATGCTTAACTTAGAGTTGAAAATATTTTTTTCAAGTTATCTTGATTTACACATTTTTAAAAAAAATACTATATATACTTACACATATATATATTAAAAAAACTAACCTTATAAAGAAGAGTGCGAAAAATGGGCACCATAAAAAAAACTCTTAAATTCAAAGTGATTCTATCTTATAAAGCCTAAGTTGACTGAGCAATTAAGCCCAAGGAGTATCTCTATACTTAATGACCTAAGCCCAATTGGGTTGGGATTCATTGGCCCAAAACTCGTTAAATGGTCACTTAGAAAGTCCGTTAAAATAGAAAACAATCACCAAGAATTAGAGAGTGAAAAAAAATATATATAACACTAACCATTGTTTTTATATATTGTTGTTTTGTATATATGGTCTTGAAAAACAATTTTTGATCAAGAGACTTGAAAGTTATTTAAAACAAAGAGTTGGCATGTTCTTTTCAAAACTTTTTAATTAAATTTCTAAGATTTGACTTGGTTTTGTATTGCTATAATGAAAAAAGATTTTCTAGGGGATTTACATTGGAGTTATATATAAAAACGTTTTCTTGATTATTAACTAGCTTCAATTAGAATGTTTAAACATATCAAGGAAAATTTGTTATTTACTGACTTATTTAACTTGGCAAGATTGACCGAATTTTATGGGTATATTCACTGCAAACCCTCACGAGACTACAACTCGTCCACTAGGGTAACCTAGGGGTTTAAAGGCTTGTTGTATGCGCTAAATACAACCGCGATTCCTGCGAAAGTGAGTTATGATTTTCTTTTATTATCTTTGCTAGAGGACTAGCAAGAGTTTAGGTATGGGGGTATTTGATAATCACATTTTATTGTAATTTTATACCCTTATTATCTATTTTATATGAATAAATACACCACTAATAATTAATTTTTATCTTTTAATTGTAGGTTAAAGAAGAATAAATCTCAAACTCCCATCTCTCAACAAAAACCCATTGAAGAAATGAAGAAGCCCATTGGAAAATCAATTTCCAATTTATCCAAAAGCCCAAGCTAAGAAGAAGGATTAAAGCCCAAGCAAAAGCCCAAAATCCAAGCCCAAAAACCAATGGAAGAATAACTCTGCGGACAACAACAAG
Organism: Asparagus kiusianus; assembly: GCA_022839385.1. Lineage (NCBI taxonomy): Eukaryota > Viridiplantae > Streptophyta > Magnoliopsida > Asparagales > Asparagaceae > Asparagus > Asparagus kiusianus. Next base: position 2,910 of record BQKN01055859.1, read on the forward strand.
AGAAGGGGAGGCATCGATGCCCGCATCGATGGGGGCATCGATGCCCGCATCGATGCCTGTATCGATGCCCACATCGATGCCTGCATCGATACCCTGGGCAGTTTGTTACGAATCAAAGGCTGAAATTTGTTATTTTTGGATAAGATTTCAATCCAATGGCTCTCATTCACTGATGTTTACTATAAATAGGGGTAGAGAGTGAGGGGTTAGGTGTGTGAAAAATTTTGTAACTCCTTTTGGAGAGGAGTGCTACTCTTAATTGAGAAGGCCTTCCAAAAATTATAACTTTAGTTGCAATTAATAAAAATAATTTTTCTCCTCTTTAAATTGTTCTTTCTCCTCTTTGTTGAATGATGAGGATGGAGATGAAGAGCAAATTAAAGGTTTGCATTTCTTTTCTCTTTTATTTTTTTAGTAATTTCTTTATTATTGCTTATTAGTTAGATTTAAATTCATGCTTGTAGTATAGATTTATTTTCTTGTCTTTTTATTTCTTTTTACACTTTAATTTATAGATTAGATTTATTTTCTTGTATTTAATTTTTGTAATATATTTTATAGTTTAGATTTTTATTTTCTTTGTAGTTAGATTTTTTTCTTGTTCATAGTTTAGATTTTTCTTTTTATTTTTGTAATTAGTTCTTTTTCTTGTTTTTATTTCTTAAAGATGTGAATTTAATTCTTGTAGGAAGTTTAGAATTATATGAAACTAGTCTAATTTCCTTTATATTGTATGAATTATTCTCTTGCACTTAAAATGTTCATGTTTAGGATAATCAACTAGAGAACTAATCGGTAGAAGAAGAATTTGATAATCTATGCTTATCTTAAATGGTTTGATAGGTTATGCTTATGAATTCTAGGATTATTATCATGTTGTTGTTCTTATCATGAATAGTAATTTTAACTTAGATGATAATTTGATAGGTTACACTTTCCTTAAATGGTTTGATTATTTATGCTTAATAAATCTAAGTTGAAATATGATAAAAGAGAATAGTTTATATTTTGTAATTGAAATTGGTTAGTGCATTATATTCTAGATTTCCTACCTCTTTTAAATCCTCCATTTTGACTTTCTTAAATTTTCTTTCCATTCTTGGTTTTATTTCTTAATTTTATTCATTCTCCTTTCTTGCCTTGTGATTTCATTTATTCGTTAATTCTTTCTTCTCTCCTCTAAAATTCAATTTATTGTCTCTTGCACATAAATCAAAACAACCACTCATCACAATCACACTTATTCTTTATTTCTAATTGTCACGCACAAAATATAAGAACCAAGTCTAATAATCTCTTAAAATCACCTTCCTCATGGGATCGATATCTTTTTATACTATAACTTAATAAATTGTGCACTTGCAATTTTGGTACATAATTATGCTGCGTCATCTGTTGAGGGCGGCGCGTCGGAGGCTGGTCGGAGCTCTGTCAGGGCTGAGCAGCTGGGGGCTAAGACTGGGTGATGGCCGGAGGCGAGTAGGGGAGAGGGGGTGCTGGTCGGAGGGGGGGCTGCTGCGGGAGGGAAAGTGGACGAGGGGGAGGAGATGGGTGATGACGGTGGTGGAGGAGGCGAGCGGAGGAGAGGGTGGTGCTGAGGGTTGTTGGTGGCTGTAGCTGGGGTTCGTCGGAGGTTGACGGTGGGGCTGGTCGGCGATGGTGAGATCTGATTGTCAGGGAGGGGAAGGTGGATGCGGTGGTGGGGGAGGCGAGCGGAGGAGAGAATGGCAGGTGGAGGAGCCTGTGGGGGCAAGCGGAGGAGGTTGCTGGGCGGTGACGAAGGCTAGGTCCGTTGTGGGTAGTTGTGGGTGAAGGGGGAGAGGCGGCGCGGTCGGCAGTTAGGTCACGAAGAGGAGAAGAAAAGGAGAGAGAGTGTGGGGCGACGTGGAGAAGATGGTGGAGGTGGTGGGCGTGGGTTGAGGAGGCGGAGAACGTGGGTGGGAGAGAGAGAGCGAAGAAGGAGATGATGATGTTGGGGGCGGCGTGAACAGGAGAGGGAAAAAACAAAAAAAACATAAAAAGAAAATATAAATATATAGGGTTAGGTATTTAACAAAAATTAATTAAAAATAAATAATTACTGATGTCTAAAAATTAAGATAATTATATAATAATTATCTACAAATAAAAACGTACATGTTGTGCTAATATAACAGTTGATACGAAATAGTCGAAATATACACATATTATACAATTAAATAAGAATAATTAATAATAAAAATATATTTACTTACATTTAAAATTAAATAATTATGTGACAATTATCTATGATAAAACATACCAGTTGTGCTAATACGGCAGCTGATACGTAATAATTAAAATAATACAATAATTTACACAAATAATACGTAATTAATAGGAAAATTTGCTTCTAGGCCCCAAATTTATATTTTTCAATATGCCCCAGCCCCTCCTATTTTTTTAATGTTCTTTAGCCCCTCCTTTTTGAAAAAAATGTGTCCAAGCCCCTCCATCACTCCTCCATCATGATTCCACCTCATTTCAGCAGTTGATTAGACATGCTAGCTCATGATTAGACATATCAGCTGACTTAAATCCCGAATTTACCCTCCTCTTTCTCATGTCAATGGATGTTAACTCTTTTTTGTAATATGTTAACTCTTTTCTGTAACATGTTAACTCTTTTCTATAACATGTTAACTCTTTTCTGTAATATGTTAACTCTTTTCTGTATAATGTTAACTTTTTCTGTTAAATGTTAACTCTTACAGATAACATATTAATTCTTACAGCTAACATGTTAACTCTTACAGTTAACATGTTAACTCTAACAACTAACATGTTAACTCTTACAGATAACATGTTAGCTGTAAGAGTTAACATGTTACAGAAAAGAGTTAACATTTTACAGAAAAGAGTTAACATGTTACAGAAAAAAGTTAACATGTTACAGAAAATAGTTAACATTAATGTGCCTATGTGAAGTTCCTCGGGATGGCGCCGGCGGCGGAACGGGGAAGGGGGCAAAGGGGGACCGAAGGAGGAGGAGGGAGGAGCAGCGGGGGAGGGATACCGGGGGGGAGGGGAGGGAGACGAGGGGGAGGGGAGGGAGGCGGGGGGGTGCAGCGGGGTAGGGAGACGGTGAGGAGGAGGAGGGAGCTGTAGGGGGAGGGAGGAGGGGGAAGGAGGGAGGTGTAGGGGAAGGGGAGGGAGGTGGGGGAGGGGAAGGAGGTATAGGGGGAGGGGAGGGAGGCGGGGTGGGGGCAGAGGGGGAACGGAGGAGGAGGAGGGGGGTGTAGGGGAGGGTAAAATGGGGATTATGTATGGAGTTTGCATGGGAACTTGGGGAGAGGGGCTTTTAATAATTTTTTCAAAAAGAGGGACTGCAGCACATGTTTGAAAGTTAGGGGGGCTAGGGCACATTGAAAATATAAATTTGGGGCCTTGAATCAATTTTTCCTAATTAATAATTTAACATAATACAAGAATTAATACGTAATAGTAACAATAATATGATGTATTATTTTAAATAATACGTAATAGTATCAGTAAAATAACGAATAAATCCTAGAAATTTTTACTACACTAAATAAATTTATAAATATTTAAATTGTTTCAATAAATATAAAACCATGCCTTTAAATCATAGAAAATTATAGAAATTCGAGAAAAATATAAATACTCTTTTAAAAATCATAATTAAATATTTTAAAATACTAAAAAAATTATTTCAACTAGTATCAAAATTCGTGGTCCTTACAAATTTTTTATGTAAATATATTTTTTAAGTTTTGAATATTGTTCAATTATAATTTTATATGTTTTTTAGGTATGGATGGCAATACAAATACAGATGATTATCAATTATCATCACAATCTGATTCAGACTCTGATTCAGATGAGGAGCAATTTCAAGTGTTATTAACCATTCATGCATTTATGGAGTTAAATGGGTTTTTTATGGAGCAGCCTCGACCACAAAGGATTTCAAATTTAAGTGGACATGATTGGGTGATTGAGGTTCTAGGTGGTCACCCAGGTACTTGTTTTGACCTCTGGAAAAAAGAAGCATTTATTAACCTTTGTAATGAGTTAAAGAGAATTGGAAAAATAAAACATTCTAGAAACATGACTGTTCAAGAACAAGTAGCAATCTTTTTATTTATGCTTTCTCATAATGAACGATAACGAATGGTCGCGGATCGTTTTCAACACTCACTAGAGACCAGCTCTACATATTTTAAGAACGTCCTTTATGTAATTTGTTCTATAACCAAATATGTGATCGTCCCTTCATCATATGATGCACCTCCACCAAAGAGATCATATAAACAAAAGTATTATCTTATTTCAAGGTATAAATATATTCCTTCTTTCTACATTCAATTATGTGAATTTTTACGAATGTTCTAATATGTGTGTGTGTGTGTGTGTGTGTGTGTGTGCACCGCAAGATAGTCAAGTTCCATATCGTGGAAAGAAAATTATGCTGATAATGAATATGATGTGTGCTTGTTCTTTTGATATGCGGTTCACATTTGTTATGAGTGGATGGGAAGGAAGTGCAAACGATTCAAGAATTTTCTTAGAGTGCATTAGGAATCCCGCAAACAAATTCCCTATGCCCCCTGCAAGAAAGTATTATTTGGTTGACTCTAGATATACAAATATGCTGGAGTTTTCTTTCACCATATCGTGGAGAGCGTTATCATTTGAATGATTATCAAGGGTAGAATCTTCCACCACAAGGTACTAGAGAACTATTCAATTACTTGCATTCGTCATTAAGGAATGTTATAGAACGATGCTTTGGCAAAAACTTGTTCACTCAAATCCGCAAGTGCACGGATATCGTTATAGCGATGCAAGGTCGTATCCTCAGGGACTTCGTTGTTAATTACTGATTTTCACTATTTTGTGACTATCTAAACCAATCGTGTTAAAAAGTATGATTTTTGACTATCAATAACGAACACGCTAACTAGTATCAACGACGAATTCACTCAATTAAAAGAATCTAGGATTGAACTTCGGTTTCAACTCTGGTTTAAATTAACAAATTAATCAATTGTTATCGAATCTCTCAATGCATTAAGAACGACTAACCTATGATAACTATTAGTCTCTTTTGACGACTAAAAGTCGTGCCTAATTCAGCCTAGCAACCTATTTTCATGGTGTTAAACCAAATTAAACCCATTAAGTTCTTGCTAATCCCTCATGTTCTCAAGAACAGTTAACCTACTTTCGTGATCAATTAATTCTTGTTCAACTACTATTTTCCGGCGTCAATCTAACCTTTCAGTTCAAATCAACATCCTAAAAGAATTAAATCAGTGGTCAATTAAATTAATCCTAGGCAATTAGATCTAGCAGTTGAATAATGCAAATCGAACGATCAAAACAACAACAATCAGTTCATTAATTCATAACCACAGCCGAACCTTGTTCAATCCCAGATAAGAAAATTACTCACACATAATTGAAATAGAAGACATGATAAGAAGATATAAGATCATAATCATAAACTAGAAATTGAAATAGATTAGAAAGATAAACCGTAGTGTCGAAGTTGCACACAAGTCTCCACAAACAGCAAGTTCCAAAAACAAAGGAAAAACCTAATCTAAGAGTTTTTGTAGAGAGAAGAAGAAGGAAAAATCCAGATCTCTAGCCTCCGGGGTGTCTCTGATGCTTCAGGGCGTCTCCTTTTTATCCTCTTGCAAAAACGTGTTGAAAGATAACTTTAAATAACGCTCCAGATCGCAAAATAACTGACTGCTGTCATCCAACACGGCTGTGCAGATCGACATGACCAGGCCGTGTTTAATTCTGTTTCTCTCTGCTTTCTGGGCTTATCTTCTGTAATCAACACGCCTGTGTTGTTTAACACTGGGTGACCGTGTAGCCATTTTTCATGCATTCCTTGACTCCTCCTTGACTCCGAATCCGCGCTAAACTCCAGTAATTCCTGCACAATATATAAATAGAGCAGTAAACAAGAACTAGGGAGCTTAACATGGCAAAAGTGCAAGGAAATACATCAAATAACAGTGAATCCATAGGTGAAACATAGTCAAAATATAGATAATATTCATGTTTATCAACTCCCCCATGCTTGAACTATTGCTTGTCCTCAAGCAAAACAGATGGAAACACACACATGAGAGGGTACAGATTCACAAAGGTATCCACTATTCTCAAGTTTACATGCAACATTATTCCACACAACCCCATTGTAGGCTGTCTAAAAATCACAATGGAAAGCTGACCCTCAATGGAAGTCACAATCAAACGACTTTCTAATCACTGCATTTGCAACCCCGCAATCGCCACAAACACGACTTCATTTCTGAGATGATTGATTTTGATGGCTGCGACAACAGCATGATTAATATTATATTATCAACTATTAAGAATGCTGATGAGCAGTTTAATGATTTTAGAAGTAAAATGTCAGACGTAGTTGGTGAGTTGTTGGATAGAGAGCTGTGGGCAAATATTCGTCTAAAAGACACTATGGATGTTGATTCCCGACTAATTCTCACAACGAAAGCTACAATCAAACAGCTTTCGCGCCGGCAATCGAAAGCTGCAAATAGAAGACTTTTCATACAGATCGATAGGAGTTACAATTCGACGACCCTTCCGACAGCTGATGAAAACTCTATTCAGCGGCCTTCACAATCGAGAGTGAGAGTTACAATCTGACGACTCTCATAATCTCGTAACAGTCAAAGATCAATAAACAGCGGTCTGTGCAATGTCATAATAGAGGTTACAAGTCAACAACCTCTATCAAATGCAGAAATTCACTTCTGCACTCCTCAAATTCGAAACGCACACAAACTGTGCGTTCTTCAACGGACAGATAACTCCGAACACAGAGTTAAAGCACAAAACGCACACGTAACGTGCGTTCTTCAATAGACTCAATTATGAGTCCCAAACTCTTGACGCAGAGTTGATTTCAACGCACCAGCGACCGGTGCGTTTTCAAGTCCAGAACGCATGCGGCCTGTGCGTTTCCAACCTTTGACAAAAGTTTAACTCTGCGTCTCAGACTTTAGACGCAGAGCTAAGGCCCAGAACGCCAAATCAGGCGTTTGACTCGTTCAAGCATCAGTCGAACGGCTTCAAAACCGTTATCCCACGTTCTGAGGGATTTTCGCCCACTCAGGAGCAGATTTAGGGGTTGGTTACAACCTAATCCCCATATAAATAACCGACTTACTCAACTGAGTAAGGGGTTGGGTCGTATTGGGTTGGTTGATAAAATTCTGTTGGCAAAACCGCAGAGGGTTGAGGTGAGTTAGCATCAAAACCGTCTAAGGTCTACAATTCTCGGCAGTTCAACAGCACGGAGGAGATCTTTGGAAGATCAAGGAACTGATCAACGATCAGTTAATCAAATCACAGAGAATCCCTTCATCGGTGGGAAATCAACTTGGCTATCAACCGAATCTTCGGTTCTAACAACTCTGTTACAGAGTTCCAACTCACTCTGAGTTTTGAAACCCCTTTAAGAGTTCGTGATTAAGCTTGCCACGCAAGTTAATCATTTCAAACCAATCATTCGGTTCTCAACAACTCTCTTTAGAGTACTCAACTCATTACGAGTTCATTACACTCATCGAGAGTTCTACACCGAATTCATCACACAAATCAATCGTTCCAGTGAGATAGTACGGTCGGATCGTCAACGGAGAGCAAGTTCGGCGCGATCAATCGAAGGAGGCACTCCATCGCTACCAAGAAGAACCCAGAATTAAACAAAGGGGAGAATCAAATTCATTCTCCTCTCTTTTGTAATCGGAATTCAATTTGTAATTGATTTTGAGAGAATACAAATCAACATTTCTTTCTTGTCTTTTTACATCAAATTTCCAACAAACAAAAGATGGCGACTCCGCTGGGGACTAGCTTCTCTGATGAGGAAGTGGTGGCGCAATCCGACGTCCACCTTACTGGGACCACCGTCGAAACTCTCGTCGTAGAGTTCGACCAAGCCAAGTATGAGGAGGTTCTCTCCTCTGGGTCCCTTAGCCCTAAAGCTAGGCGTGATACCCACAAGACCTCTAAGGAGGTCACCACTGCTGCTGAGATGCCAAAGAGAGCCCTCTCTTTTGGCCAAGACCTTAAACTCGCTCTGCGAGTTGAAGATTCCTCCCCCGTATCATTACGGCGCATAATAGGTCAAAAGAGACCTATGTCGGAGGAAAGCCCAATCAACGCCGACGATGCTGCGGCCAAGGCGTTGAAACAAGCGAAGAAAAACGCCGCTCGACGGAGGAGAAGATCCATGCGGCGAGCATATCTGCGGAATAGCCGAACTTCGGCCCAACGCAAGAATTGCGTTTCTGAAAATTTGCCCGAACCCTGCGTTTCTCCTCTAGAACGCACACTTCGTGGCAACGAACCCGACTATGAGCCTCGGGTTATCCAGCTCAAACGCGACCCTCAATGGCGCGTTGTTCAACCCAGACGCACACCTCAGGAGTGCGTCCCAAAACGTGACCCCCAAAGGCACGTTCAACCATCCCAACGCACACCACAGCTGTGCGTTCAGTCAAAACAGGACCCCCAGGGGTCTGTTCAAACATCTAAACGCACACCTCAAGGGTGCGTTCAAACAAAACCTGACCCTCAGGGGTCTGGGTCATCAACCGAACGCACATCACAAGTGTGCGTTCAAACAAAGAACGACCCTCAGGGGTCTGTTTCAACATCAAAACGCACACCACAAGTGTGCGTTCAATCAGGACAAGATCCACAAGGATCTGTTCCATCAGTAAAACACAACCTTCATGCTTCGCTTCAAGAACATGACACGGTCCGTCAGGTTCAAAAAGGGCGGCATGGATTTAATGTTCATGTCCAACCCATTCAAAGGCAGGGGGTTCCATCTCCACCTTCACAAAACCGTTCCCAGGTCTCCGACTTGCGGGAACTACTGTCAAGAGGAAGGCCAACACAGCAAGTGGCCCATTCTTGTCAGTGTGAACGGCTCATTTCCGCTGTCCTATCTGAATGTAGTTGTTGTTCACCCACGCCTAGACAGTCGGTGTTCAACAGGTTAACGAGTGTCGTTAGACCTCCCAAACGACAACGACGACAGAAGAAGGCCTCTGAAATTGAATATCCTGAGGTCACCATTAACATGATTGGAAGAGGAAGAGCTTCACATTCTGATTCTGACGAGTCACAAAGAAGTCATTCCCCAACTGTTAGGGAAATTTGTGACCAGTTCGAAGGAGTATATCGGAATACTCGGACTCGGACAGGAGCTATTCGCCCGGTTGACTATCAAAAGTTAGCCAGAGGCGTTACAACAAGTGATGAACATTCGGCAATAGCCGAATCTCAATCTTCCAGTTCTGTTGGAGCACGGGAAGTTTCTGCCCACATGACAGGGAACCCCGAAGACATAGCCAAAAGAGTAGACGAACATCACGTCATACTCCAGGCGCAACAGGAGACACTTCTCCAATTGAAGGATATGCTGGCCCAGCTTCTAGCAGAAAAAGGCCAAAAACCCGAATCTTCCCGGAGGACAACGTCAAAGGGAAAGCAAAAAGCTCACGAACATTCAGATCGTGAGACTCACAACCTGGAATCCTCTTCTGAAGGTGAGAAAGAGGTGGAAAGAGAACTCCATCCTCAGTCCACTAAAATGGATGAATTGGAAGCTCGCCTCAATGCAATCGCCAACAGAAGTGAACTCCGCGAAGAAGGAGTGGTGAGGCCTTATCCTGCTGAGTGGGATATAGCTCCTTACCCACCGAAGTTCAAGGCCCCTACATTGCAACCATTCGATGGCACGGGATCACCAAACCAGCACATCTACTACTTCAAATCTCAAACTGGGGATGTAGTAGCAAATGATGCTATCCTGACACGCTTGTTCATCGGCACTCTTAAAGGAGTGGCCTTTGAATGGTTTATGAAGTTGCCTGCTGGATCTATTCAGAGATGGGTAGATTTGGAAAGACTTTTCCTAGCCAGGTTCTTCGAGGACGACACTGAGGTCTCGGTCCCGACTCTTCTTGCCACTAAACAAAGGAAAGGAGAGTCTATCAAGGCTTACGTCGAGAGATTCCGCAGCATGGCATTACGATGCCCCTCAGGTATGACTCAATCAACATTGGTTGAAACTTGCAGGCACAACCTGCAGACCCAACTCCTCGCTCAAATAGGGGTAGCAGAATGTCGCTCCTGGAGACAACTGGTATCGCAAGGAGAACAAGCCGAAGAGATCGTCGCTCGGGTGAAAGCCGAAGAAGCTGCACAGCCCAAGCCGCAACAACAACAGCAACGTAATCAGAACAACGCACAACGGTCTAAAGGAAAAGAGACCTTAGCAGCTGATTACACGCGAGTACCGCCTCCCACGAACCAGGGCAAAACGCCTAATAAGCAGAAAGCGCCCAAACAATATTCCTTCAAGGAGGAGCATGTGGACACCTTGTTCCAGCTGTTGCGGAAGAACAATAAACTACAGCTTCCTGAAGTCCGGAAACCAGATGAAGCGGGAAAGGTCGATGACCCTAATTACTGCCGCTATCACAGATTCCTGGGCCATCCTACCAGGAGGTGTTACATCTTTAAAGATATTCTCCAAAACTTGGTGGACGCTAAAGTGCTCACTCTGAAGCCTGAGCAGAAGACGGTGTCTACCAACATGATAGCAGTGCAGTTCGGTGACTTCCCACCAGTGGCCACCGCAGATGGCGTGGTCCCCATTCACAAGGGTGAAATGCACCTGAAGAATACTGACTTGCACAGTCAGAAAGACAAGGGATTGATACCCCTCACCACTCCAAAAGGGGAGATCATGTGGGTTCACCCTGATTTGGTAGAAGATCAACAGTGGACGAACACCTCGTCCAAGAAGAAAAGAGGAAAGGCTAAGGCATCCAACATGATTAGCCCCTCTGTTAATGAGAACGATGATTTGCTCAAACCGCTTACCGACTCAGAAGATGAGAGGATCGTTCTAGCGGCATATCCAGAAGGCAACCCCGGCACTCGGTCAGGGAAGGCTTACTTGAGAGACTACAACCAGAACCCTCAAGAAACTGAAGAACAGCCCCAAGACGCTGGGGGTTCTGTGCCAAAGAAGCCTGCCGAAAAAGGGAAGCAAAAGGAAATCCGGTTCAACAGAAATCTCCACCAGGAATCTGGAGAATCGAGTGCTCCCTTTCAATTCAATGTCATGGCACAGCTGGCCAACATACCGGCCAGAATCACATTATATGAGCTCCTAAGGTTGTCGAAAACTACCAAAGAAGCTCTAATTGAAGCTTTGAAGAATACAGAGAGCTTCGCCACACAAGTTGCTCCAATTCCCGAAGTTTCTGAAGATCAAACTTGTCGGCAATGTCTGCAAGCTTCAAGAAGTTTACCTTGTATATCATTCACTCAAGAAGATATGCAGGTTAAACACAAACATGACAGACCTTTGTATTACACAGGGTATATCGGATCTTCTGAAATCAGTCGTGTCCAGGTTGACCCAGGCTCCGCACTCAGTATCATGCCTTATAGGGTCATGCAGGTCTTAGGAATCCCTCTGCACAGGTTACACACTACCCAGACCACCATCTTCGGGTTCAATGCAAACAGCACTCGGCCCCTTGGGAAGATCAAACTCAGATGTCAAATTGGAGACCTCAAGTCCGAGGTGACATGTTACATCATAGACGCGGACACTTCCTACAATTTATTGTTGGGAAGACCCTGGATACATGCAAACCGCATTGTCCCGTCTACCCTACATCAGGTCATGAAATATGCCAATGATGAAGGAGAAGTCCGAACTCTAATTGCAGAAAAGTATCCCTTCCGAGGGGTGGAAAATTTTCACACGGACTCGGTTTTCTACCTGGAATCCCAGGAGAAAGAAGACGCAGACAGTGGCAATGAAGCCGACATTGAACCAGATCCTGATGAAGATTGTCCGTGGGAATTGAACTTAGATGTTGTGGGTCAAGATGAGGGAAATAATAATGTACCGAGCGAGGGCGACTGGTGCATTAATGAAGATTTTCTTTTAGCGTACTTGCCTGATGTGTCCTCTAGTAATGAACCAGTAGAGAATAATTCTAATGCAGGTACCGACCCATGGCACACACTGTGCACGAAGGTATCACTTGCTTTGCCTCTCAAGTCATCCTTCGCCTCGGATGAAGAAGCAGAAGATGTGCAGAAGGCTTTCTTCAAAGTCCCGTCCAAAAGGAAAGGGCAGAAGCCGATCTGTTTTGGTAAAGTCAAACCCGAACAACTCAAACGAGGAAGTTCGGAAGAAAACGACGGAAGCCCTAAATTCCATTACCATGAACCCAATTCTATACACTTAATGAAACGAATGGGGTATAACTTTAATGAGAAACAGGGTCTGAATTTCGGAAAAGGTAGACGAACCCCAATCCGAATGTCTCTAACTCCTATAGGAAAGCCCCCAGATTATTATCAAAAAACTGGAAGGGGTTTGGGTTATGTCACAACTCCTCCTGCCTCAGAAAATGATATCAGTAATTATCTGCGTCAAGATCATTCATCTGGAACATCTTCCTGGGAATCCGATGTCAGTGTCGGACCTTTCTTTAAAGGTCTGACTGTAAACATGGCTTCAACTAGTCACCCCGATGAAGATGCAGGGGGTGATGAAGAGTTAGTCGAATCAACTGACGATCCTTGGATCAAGCGTCTTAACATCTTGTGGGATATGCGCTTCGAACAACGCGAACCACCCACTGAAGATAAGGTGATCCAGGTCAATATGGGAGACGAGTCTGACCCCAAACCTATCTTTATAGCTGAAGACCTGTCATCATCCGAAAAAGAAGACCTTATATCTCTCATCCGAGAATATATAGATGTCTTCGCTTGGAATTATGAAGATATGCCTGGCCTTGACCCGAAGGTGGCCGTGCACCGTCTCAACATCGATCTGGATGTAAAACCCGTTAAACAACAACAACGCAGGTTTCGTCCAGAGATCATGGAATCAATTGAGTCAGAAGTTAAAAAGCTGATAGACTCAGGTTTTGTCAGGGAGGAACAACACCCGGACTGGGTGGCCAACATTGTTCCAGTTCCCAAGAAAAATGGTAAGGTCCGGATATGCATTGACTTTCGCGACCTTAATGCAGCTTGTCCGAAGGACGAATTCCCGCTTCCTATCACGGATGTTATGATCGATAACACCTGCGGATATGAAAGGATGTCTTTTATGGATGGATTCTCCGGGTACAATCAGATCAAGATGCACCCAGATGACGAGAAGCATACCGCATTCAGAACACCGCTGGGGGTGTATTGCTACACGGTAATGCCCTTTGGCCTGAAAAATGCAGGGGCAACGTATCAACGGGCAATGAATACCATCTTCCATGAACATCTGCGAAAGAAGATCGAATGCTACGTTGACGACATCGCAGTGAAAAGCCAACATAAAGGTGATCATCTTACAGACCTGAAAACAATATTCGAAATCATGCGGACACATCAGCTGAAGATGAACCCTACAAAATCATTTCTTGGGGTATCAAGTGGAAAATTTCTGGGATTTATCGTCACATCCAAGGGAATCTCTCTTGATCCAGAGAAAGTACGTGCCATACAAGACATGTCACCTCCGAAGAATCTCAAAGAACTCAGAGGTTTGCAAGGTAGATTAGCCTACATTCGAAGATTCAGATCAAATCTTTCTGGGCGCTGCCAGCCTTTCTCTAAGCTCATGAAGAAAGGGATATCTTTTGTTTGGGATGCTGAGTGTCAAAGAGCATTCGAGGAGATTAAGAGATATCTCACTCAACCGCCAGTTCTCGTGGCCCCGATATCAGGAAAACCGTTCCTGTTATATGTGAGGGCTATGGATCATTCTCTCGGAGCTTTGTTAGCCCAGAACAACGATCAAGGTCAAGAGCAAGCCATCTATTATCTGAGCAGGACTATGATGGGAGCCGAACACCGGTACAATCCGGTCGAAAAAGAATGTCTCGCCTTGGTATTCGCAATTCAAAAGATGCGACATTACCTAGTTGGACAAACCATTCAGGTCATCTCTAAGGTGAATCCCTTGAGAGTTCTGATGACGAAACCATCATCTCTGAATAGTCGACTAGCAAAGTGGGCTATTCTCTTGTCACAATACGACATGCAGTTCATGCCTCAAAAGGCGGTTAAGGGCCAAGCATTGGCAGACTTCTTAGCCGATCACCCAGTATCGGGAACGTCTAAGTTGTATGAAGAATTACCTGACGAAGTCGCTGAAGCTTGCGTCATCCAGGAAGCTACGCAAGTGTGGAAGTTATTCTTCGACGGCGCGTCTAGAGCAAACCCTCATGGAGCAATCACTGCGGGAGTAGGAGTAGTATTAGTCTCTCCGAATGGTCATGTAATCCCAAAAGGATTCTCCCTAATCGAACCTTGCACCAACAATGTAGCGGAGTATAATGCTCTGCTATTAGGAATGCAATGTGCCGAAGAACTTAATGTTCAGAACCTCGAGGCTTACGGTGACTCTCAGCTAATCGTTAATCAAGTCCGAGGAGAATACGAAGTACGTCATGAGGATCTGATCCCATACTACTTCGCAGTGCTAGAACAAGCGCAAAAGTTCGAAGGTTTCTTCATCGAATATGTACCACGAGCTCAGAATGCGTATGCAGATGCTTTAGCCTCCTTGGCAACTTCATTAGCACTGCCACCGGAAGTTGAAACAACGATTCCAGTCATGGGACGGAGACTATGCTTTTCCAAAATCCCCATGGAGGAAGATCCAGATGAGACGACGTCAGGAGAAGTATATACGGCATTTATGGAGTTTGAAGCTAGGGATTGGCGGTTCCCCTACATCGACTATGCCCTGTATGGAATTCTGCCCGATGATCCTAAGGAAGCGGCTTCTATCAAACGAAAAGCCCTCCGATTCTATTACGATGCAGTTTCTCAAGTCCTGTATCGCAAATCACACGATGGAGTCTTACTTAGATGCCTTTCCCGAAATGAAGCGAAGGAGGCTCTCAAAGAGGCTCATGACGGGTTGTGTGGAGCTCATCAGCCCGGAGCTAAATTAGGAGATCGCCTCCGACGAATCAGTTATTATTGGCCGAAAATGTTTTCAGATGCGGTTGACTATGCTAAACATTGTCACGCATGTCAGATTCATGGAGATTTTATCCACCAAGCACCTGGAAATCTACACCCCACGTCGGCATCCTGGCCTTTCGAAATGTGGGGTATGGATATTGTAGGACCGATTTCCCCTCCGACGTCCAAGGGACACCGGTTCATTCTGGCTGTGACCGATTACTTCTCCAAATGGGCGGAGGCAGTCCCGTTAAAAGAAGTCAAGACTTCAAATGTAATCAAGTTCATCAAACATCACGTTGTCTACCGTTTTGGAGTACCACGACGAATAGTTCACGATAACGGGACGCAATTCGTCAGCTTCGGATTCCAGAGATTCTGTGATAAATTCAGGATCCAAAGTGTTGCATCTACGGCGTATTACCCACCGGCGAATGGTCTTGCAGAAGCATTCAATAAAACCATAGTAAAACTTCTCAAGAAATTTGTCTCCAAGAGCCGACGTGATTGGGACGAAAGACTCGGCGAATGTCTGTGGGCCTACCGCACCACGGTGAGAACCCCTACACGAGCTACTCCATTCTCTTTGGTATATGGCTGTGAGGCGGTATTGCCATTAGAGATTCAGATTCCTTCTCTGAGAATCGCGGTGGTAACCGGATTAACAGAAGAAGAAAAACATCAACGACGTCTGCAAGAACTCGAAGCCTTAGACGACAAACGACTCAAGGCTCAGCAGCAGATTGAATTGTATCAAGCCCGTATTTCCAAAGCCTACAACAAAAAGGTTAAGGAACGGATTTTTAAGAAAGGCGATCTGGTTTTGGCTAACAGACGACCCATGGTGATGACACACAAAACCAAAGGGAAGTTTAATCCTAAATGGGAAGGGCCATTCGTAATAGATTCAGTCTATTCGAGTGGAGCTTATCGCCTTATCAATCAAAAAGGAGACAGGCTCATGATGCCAATTAATGGGAAATTTCTTAAGAGATATTTTCCGTAAATCATGTAGCCCACTTCTTGTTCTTGTAAATTCCAGCCGAGTCGGGCTGGGGGTTGCCAATTCATAGTGCATTTCGGGAATAAATTGTAGTTTTTCTTGTCTTGTATGTCGTCATGTTAACATTACACCTCTGACGAATGAAGTTTTCTGGAGTTATTCTAAGTAATAATGAAGAGAATTTCAGTTTTATGCCAAATTAACAGGGCACTCATGACTTTCGTTTTATTCTTCGTTGTCTCGAATTAAAATTCAGTAAAAAGAGATAATGAAGACTAAAATGATATCGTTTTCATTCAATACTGCAAATTGACGTACAAAGGTGAAGACGATCGAAGTAAAAATGATACACAATTACTCCTTAGCAAAAAGAAATGCAAATCCTAGGCGTTGGGATCCATCAGCTTAAAAGACTTGAGTTTGGATTTTAAAGCTGATATTTTATCCTCACGAGCCTTCTTGACCTCTTCTGTTATCTGGCTCTTGAGTTCCTCTTCATTCGGTGCTGCTGCTGCGAGTTCTCGCCTAATTTTATCAGCGATGGCAAGTTCGTCGCAATAACCTTCGAGGAGCCTGTTACAGTAACCAGCCAGCCCTTTGAAAATTTCCATACCGTCGGCGAGTTGAGCATTTATTTGCGGTGCCTCAACGCCAACACGAGTAAGTTCTGTTGCTTTATCCCGGAGATCAATAGCAAGTTTGCCCATGTCGCCTTGTGACCGGAGAAGTTCTTCACACAAGTGAGCAACACGAGATTCTGCTTCAGATAAGCTCTTCTGGAGAACCTCTTGCTGTCGCGCTTTTAAAGCCTTAGCCTCAGAGAGAGCTTGATCCACTTCTGATCCTATGTCATCACGCTGCAGCATAGAAAGGAACTCCAGCTCATACTCCAAGATAATGATACCCTCGCGACAATTTTCGGTCCATACTATATTCCCTTGGTCCCTAATTTTGGCAACACACTCCAGCAGATGGGGTTCAAAGACCTTGAAACTCACATCCCCGAGACTGACGACGTCAATGGTCATTTGCATCCAATGCTCTAGTTGTTCGATAAGCTTCCTTAAAGTTTCCGAGCTTGGGGGTGGAGCAGTTGGATAAGTAAAACAACTCGCATAATCAGTGCGAATGGGATGGTCGACAGCTTCAGAAGACGGCCCTTCGGGCATACTTGGTGCTGGATCCGGGATGGTTAATCCCTGCCCAGCTGCCGTTATTTCGGGACCAGGAGGAGAAGCCGGGAGTATGGTCTCCTCTGTTTCCTCAGGAGACGCAACATGTGCCGACTTGATGGCGTCTCCCATCAACTTGGACTTTTTGGAAGTCTTAGCTGCAGTAGGTTTCCGCTTGCGTATTTTCTTGTCATACTGGGCAACCTCATCAGCAGTAAGAGCCTTCTTCCCTGAGGATCTCAAAGAGCGGGACTTAGGAAGGGGTCCACTCTCGAAAACTTCTTTAGTGTCCTCTTCTTCAGAGGGCTTAGCAAAAGGTAATTCTTTCGGGATCTCTTCGATTCCGGCTGCCTCTCGCTCGCAGGTTAGATAATCCTCAATCCCCGGTAATCGAGTCCTGCCAGAACTACTTCTCGACTTATAAAGCCCCCGGATTTCGTTTATACACGAAGTGTATATATCATACTCTGGGATTTGAGAAGCCTTGTCAAACCAATCGCGGAAATCCGCCACAGTGGAGCAGCTAGGCGGCAAACTAGGCAAAGTGAATTGCGCATGGGTTCCTCGGGCGAGGAAGAAATACCAAGCACGGGCCCCTTCATATAAATTTCCAATATGAGCTAATCGCGGGTTAGGGTTGCCAACATAAAGCTGGTCGTACCCAAATTGTCGAACGAAGCGCGAAGGGATATAAGGCTCAATTATGCATCTCTCGCCTAATCGAAGGACCAAGTAGCCCACTCGGATGGCGAGAAGCCATTGGAAAGTTCCCATGTTTAAGAGTGAGGATTCCTCAAAGATCACGTCACCAAACTTCGGGCCTTCTTCTTCAGCCCCGTCGAAACAAGGGCGACAGCAAAAAAGATCATAGTTGTTTTCCAGAGATAAGAGTTGTCTGGCCCGGACTATATACACAGTCGTCCATGCGGCCGACTCAAGCCTCTGGATGAAAGGAACAGAAGTTTCATTGTCATGCACGATCCCCGTCATTAACGAGGGACAATGCAGCACGAACCAAGCCACTAGATAAGTATAGGGCATGGGAACGCGGGGTTGAAAAGTCTTCCAGACTTTCCTCCCGGCAATATTCATCTCTTTGACATCAAGGAGTTCGGAGGTCAAATCTCGTAAGCCTCTCTGCAGGCAGCCCGTCATTGCAGGGAGAAGACTTAGTGGTTTCCCATAAGTCAGGAGAACAGCGGGATAAACTACCTCAACCAAGATTGATTCTGTCGGTCTCGACGGCACAACGCACCGTTTCAACCATAGCATCAAGAAGCCAGCAAAGAGTGCCATGTCAGAAATGGGAGTAGCGGCTTGATGATGAAAGCTCTCAAACTCACTGCCGGCTTCGAACCCATCTTCTAAATGTTGATTCTTATAAACAGCCTGAGTAGCCCTGATGCGGGCTTTAATACTCCCAGCGGAGTTGACAGCGAGACGGGTCACCTTAGAGTCTTTCTGACCCAAGTTCTGAAATAAGTAATCCGCCCAAGCGGTATGCATGAGGCCGCTCCCGCGTGTTCCGGCGACTTGAGCGCAGATATGGAAATGACACATTAATTCCCAAAAAGTGTCATAAATCTCCGGATGAGCAGTCTTTAAAATGGATAGTTCCTCAGTGGTGGGGACAAATTCTTCATATGGCGTTTGGCCAAAAGATAGTCCCGATATCGCATGCATCTCGTGGAGAGCAAATCCCAACTCCCCAACAGGTGTGAAGAAAGTGCAGCTATCCGGATTGTACCGCTCCAGCATAGCATAGAAGCAGGGATAGTTCTGAACAATCCCGCGTCTCATAGCCTGTACTGGTATCGTAAGGCCAGACTGAGCAAGAGGCTCTTTGAGTTCCTCTAAGACAAAATCCACCATCCTAGTCCACCAGCCGTCCTCTCCAGATAACAACCAACCTGGAGAACGAAAAGCTTGTGCAGGGAATTCCCCGCGAGAAGCAAGAAACTGGCGTATGAACATGTTCGCTGGAAGAGGCGCTTCCCGACTAAGTTCTTTCTTCTCAAATCTACCAGGTCTTAAGCCTTTGAGTTGCCCACCAATTTGAACGCGAGAGGATCGACCTGATCCAAACGATACGTTCTCCTTCTCTTTGACAAGGTCGAAGGCCAGACCCCTGCGACCACCAACACTCAGGAAGTAGGAAAGTGGGTACATTCTCTTCATACTAGGAAGGAACAGTAATCGATCATCGACTCTTCGTAGCATCCGGGAGTCCTCTACACACCCAACTTGCCCATCAGCAGATATATGGTCTCCGAACAAAAATGATGGTTTGACAAATTGATCCAGACCCGCGGGAGTTTCCAGATCCACATCGGTGACTAGAGCTCTAAGAGTGGAACTCCCAACAGATCTAATCAAGTGTGTCCGTTCCAAGCTCGGAAAAGTGCACAAAGGAATTTCTCTGCGAAGACCAAAAGCTCTCCCCACTTCTGGGTCATCAGTGTAGTTGAAATGTTGCTCCGGTAGAAGTGGCACATTGGGAAAAAGCACTGTAAAATCAGAAGCAAGGGTTAGTAGCAGAAATAAATTGCTAGTACGAAAGACAAATTCCACGTGTCAAGCGTTAAATACAAGGGTCAACCCTTGTAGCAACATTTGAACGTAGACATTTGAACGCAAAGGTCAAACCCTGCGTTATCAACATTTGAACGCAGAGGTCAAACCCTGCGTTATCAACGCAGAGGTCAAACCCTGCGTTATCAACATTTGAACGCAGAGGTCAAACCCTGTGTTATCAATATTTAAACGCAGAGGTCAAGACCCGCGTTCAAACTTCATATCCAAACATAGGAGTCTTAACTCTATGCTTCCTTAAACGCAGTCTTAAGTATGCGTTTTCTTTTTTTTAACGCAGAGCCCAAACTCTGCGTTCCCAATTTTAACATAGAGACTGGGCTCTATGTTTCTTAAACACAGAGTTTAAGTCTGCGTTTCCAATTTATAACGCAGAGCCGTAACTCTGCGTTTCTAATGAGAAAAACGAGTCATCTTCCTCGTTGATGAGAACCCATCTAGGGTTTACAGAAAACTTGTCGAAACGAGTTGCCATGGCCGCCACTTACCACAGCAGCGAGGTCCGTGTGACAGCGACAACAACGCCGAAGCGCTCATCAGGGCAGCGGCATCACCGGTGCGCTCAGCCGGCGACGCTTCCGAAGCAGCCTTAGCGGCCTTTTTAGAGCCCGAGCTCATCCTCCTAGGCGCCATGAGTGAAGCTGATCGGAGAAGACGGAGTTCGTCGGAGAATCGATTGAAATTAAAACGAGAAATCTCGTTCTTGGAACTAAGCAAGGCAAAAGAGTCAAATGACTCTTGATGTGACTTTACAAGGCCTATTTATAACAGCCATCAGGCTGTTCAATCGGCTCGGGACTCTAAAAAAGAATCCCAACCGAATCTAAAACGTGATTTTTCACGTTAACAGATAAAGTCGGTTAGACTTTAACGCAGAATTCACCTCTGCGTTTATTTTCTTCTTTTAACGCCGAGTCTAGACCTGCGTTGTAATGGTTCTTAATTTTGTGTTTCGAACCTCTAACGCAAGAGTCGCTATTTGCGTTGCGATTGTCCTAAGCAAAAGATCCACCTTTGTATTGGCAAATCATGATACTTCCTTCTTAAGTTCATGACCCCTTATCTGTATTTCCTCAGCAGAATTTAAATCCCCGTTGGGTTAATATTACACCTCAGATGAATGTCATCCCTACAGAGCTTGAATTTAGCTTACATCATCGTAACGATAATTCCTCTGTCAAAATCCACTAATCATGATTAATTTACTAACTCTCCCCAATGGAGTTGTAAATATCCAATTTATCGGCTCTATTTCATAGAGTGATAAAATTCTCAAAATCTTGTTCAAATCACAAGTATTGTAAATCATCACTCCGATGATAAATCACTTAGCAAGTTTCCCCTGCGAGACGCTAAATCCCCTAGATGTGTTCAAATCACATTAATATTCTTCTTGTCACGTTAACACTACACCTCTGACAAAAATCCACTTATCGACTCTCTTCAATAGAGCGATAA
>BQKN01055862.1:0-16417 GCA_022839385.1 Asparagus kiusianus
GCAGGAGTTCGAGAGGGATCGGATCTGAGATCTACACGGGTATCCTCCGGATCAAAACTTGGTTTTTGATCCCGAGAAGAGTATCGATTTCGCTTGGTCGATTTCGATTACTTCAGGCAATTATTTCCTTGGTGAATTAATCCCCCCGGCTATTATTTCCTTCGTGAAATAATACCCGTTATACCGTATAGATCCGACCGGATCTAGATCGCGCGGTGGTCCACGGATTAACCCCGGCGCAGGCGAAGAATCCACAAAAGCAAGAGACCGCAAAACAGGATCTTGCGATTTGTTCAGTAAAGTTATAATATTTTTTATTTTTTCTTTGATTTCGTTGTAACCGGATCTTATAAAAAGACCGGATCTTTTGTAATCGAAAAAAATTACTCGAGAGAACAATGAATTCAACGAAGAAAATAATTTTTCCCACGAACAATCTGGCGTTAATTGATGTGGGCGTCATAACCCCGAAGCCGTCCAAGAATGTAGGAGCAAATGCAGTGTCAATCAGCTTTGGATCAGTACCCACAACATGGTTTGAGCTAAAACGTATCACCAAGGTAGGAATGAAGACGGTGAACGACGACCCATATGTACAGCGCCAAAAAGGACTTGTGCCACACACAGCCCCAAATGGTAAAATCCTCCGGGTCTACCCTGATCTTATTGAGGACGATCAATGGGCGACTTCCTCTACCAAAAATGGTAAAGGCAAGTCCTGCAATGCTACTTCCGCAATCTTCGAAGAGGATGGCGATGAAGCTCCTACCTTCCCGCTCTCCGAAGAAGAACAAGAAGTTTTTGCCACTAGAAGCGGAAATCAATACCACTTCAATTATCCATCACCTAGTAATCAATTAGCTGAGCAGGGGGTGACTAAACGGGGACCAGCCAAAACCCTTGCGGAACTGGGGGTGGTTACAAATCCTAGACCGGTTGAAGAAGCTCGACGACAGTCGGTTGATAAACAGAAAGAAAAGAGGCCCCAAGAGGTGCAGAATCCGAAGCAGTCTCGTTTCAATCGTCCGATTGGAAGAGATAAACCGGAGAGCTCGAACACTCTACGCATCTTCGATATTATGGCTTAACTAGCTAACATTCCAGCACGGATAACACTGTATGAGTTGCTGCGGTTGTCTAAAGAAACCAGGGAAGCCTTGCAAGAAGCCTTGGCTAATTCAGAAGCATTCCTTACTCGGATCAAGCCGGTACCTGAAGAGCCAGAGCCGTTAATTCAACACTGCAATATAGCGGCTAAAAACCTTCCCTGCATTACCTTCACCAAAGAGGATATGCAGACGAAGAATTCGAACCATGATCGACCCCTATATTTCATCGGGTACATTGGCTCCAGCGAAGTCAACCGAATCCAAGTGGATCCGGGTTCCGCTATGAGTATTATGCCGCTTCGCTTGATGCATAGCCTCGGCATTCCAGTCAGTGAATTGGCATCCACAGGCACTGTTATCTACGGATTCAATACCAGCGGGTCAAGACCTTTGGGTAAGATCCGGATAAAATGTCAAATGGGTGACTTGAAGACGGAGGTCACATGTTACGTGATTGATGCCGAGACATCATATAACTTACTACTGGGTCGACCTTGGATCCATAGTAACGTTATAATTCCCTCCACTCTCCATCAGTGTTTGAAATATGTCGACACTGATGGTAAAGTCAGGACGGTGGTCGCGGATAAGCAACCATTCAAAGGGTTTGAGAATTATTTCACTGATTCCCTCCTTTATGGTAACGAATCCGATACTGAACCATCGGCCCAGGGCACGGACAGCGGAGAAGAAGCTGATACCGAAGCCGGATTCGATTATAATGGAGGTTTTGTTTTAAATAACATTGTACCCTTTGTAATCAATCTTGACGATGAACAATCGTCAGATGGCAGTTGTAACTGGCAACTTGCTAATAATAAAATAAATGATGATTTAGAGTACTCACTGTCTCTTGATGATGTGATAAAGGGATTGTATGATAATCCTGATTTATATATGCCGCTCCGATCGTCATATATAACAAAGAAATACCTCCAGCATTCTTTCGCAACAACCCTGATCGTTCCTACCAAAATAGGAGGCGAAAAAGAAGTGATTTATGATAAAGGAGAGAGTTTTCCATTACCTGATCATTTCTTAAGGGAAGATGAGAATGATGACAAACCTGGTCGACATTTATCTAAGTATAGTCCGGAAGCGCGCAAGCTCATGGAAAAACAGGGATATGATTTCACACTCGGAGAAGGTTTATACTTCGATCGAGGTTCCCGTATTCCAGCCAAAGCGGCATATGTACCAAAAGGGAAACCGGATGATTATTATAAATTCAGAAGAGGACTAGGGTATGTCTCTTCTTCAGAAGACGAGTGTTGCTGGTTAATCAATGACCAATCATCTAAGCAATACAAGGATGGGTACTCGTCCGATTCCTCGGAATGGGACTCCGATACAAGTCTGGGGGAAGTATTCAAAGCCCTAATGTCGAACATGACTACAGCTGATCCATCTACAATGGAGGACGATGATCAAATGCCAACGTGGGAAGACCCATGGGTTCATCACCTGAACATGCAGTACGGTGATAGGTTTGAACAGAGGGAACCCCCCACTGAAGATAAAATAGTCCAAATTAACATGGGCGATGAGGCCAACCCAAAGCCCATATTCATCAGCGATAGTCTTCCCTAAAATGAGAAGGAGGAATTAATTGCTCTCATCAGGGAATACATTGACGTCTTGGCTTGGAACTATGAGGACATGCCATGGCTCGACCCCAATGTGGCAATGCATCACCTCGATATCAAGTCGGATGCCAAACCTGTCAAACAACAGCAAAGACGGTTTCATCCGTAGATTATGGAAGCCATTGAGGCAGAGGTTAAGAAATTGATTGACTCAGGATTTATCCGAGAGGAACAACATCCAGACTGGCTAGCCAATATTGTTCCCGTCATGAAGAAGAATGGTAAAATCAGGATTTGCATCGACTTCAGGAACCTGAATGCAGCATGTCCAAAAGATGACTTTCCTCTCCCAATCACGGACGTCATCATCGACAATACGTGAAGATTTGAGAGAATGTCTTTTATGGATGGCTTTTCAGGATATAACCAGATCAAGATGCACCCGGATGACGAGAAGCATACAGCGTTCAGAACGCCCCTCGGTGTCTTTTGCTACACGGTGATGCCTTTCGGTCTAAAGAATGCAGGCGCCACGTACCAACGAGCAATGACTAAGATTTTCCAAGAACATCTCAGGAAAACAGTCGAGTGCTACGTTGACGATTTGGTAGTAAAAAGCTGCAACAAAGAAGATCACATCAAGGATTTGAAGACGATGTTCGATCTCATGCGGAGTCATCAATTGAAGATGAACCCCACCAAATCCTTCCTTGGAATGTCCAGCGGAAAATTCCTTGGATTTATCGTCACCACTAAAGGTATACATATCGATCCTGACAAGGTGAAGGCGATACATGAATTGCAACCCCCGAGAAATCTAAGAGAACTCAAAGGATTGCAAGGGCGTTTAGCTTATATCCGGCGGTTCATCTCAAATCTTTCTGGGAAGTGCCAACCATTCTTTAAGCTAAACAAGAAAGGTGTGTTATTTATTTGGGACGACGCTTGCCAAAAAGCACTCGAAGATATCAAGACATATCTGACGAATCCTCCTGTTCTCGTCGCACCAAAATCAGGTAAACCATTCTTGATTTACATCAAGGC
Source organism: Asparagus kiusianus (assembly GCA_022839385.1). NCBI lineage: Eukaryota > Viridiplantae > Streptophyta > Magnoliopsida > Asparagales > Asparagaceae > Asparagus > Asparagus kiusianus. The sequence continues at coordinate 3,740 of BQKN01055862.1, forward strand.
GATGAACCACTCGATAAGTGCTTTACTAGCGCAAGACGATGATAATGGTCACGAACAGGCAGTTTATTACCTAAGTCGGACCTTGGTAGGCGCCGAATCTCGATATCCGATGATTGAGAAAGAATGCCTTGCATTGGTATTCGCAATGCAAAAGATGCGGCATTACTTGGTCGGACAGACGATTTACGTTATTTCTAACGTTAATCCAGTACGGGTATTTATGACTCAACCGGGTTCGATGAATTAGCGTTTAGCGAAGTGGGCCCTTCTCTTGTCCCAGTATGATTTGCACTTCAAACAGCAGAAGTCGGTCAAAGGACAAGCGATTTGTGATCTTTTGGCGGCAAACCCTATGACAGATACGGCAGAAGTATATGATGACTTGCCGGATGAAACCCACGAGGTTAACACTACATCATACCAACAAGTATGGCAATTATACTTTGACGGTGCTTCGAGAGCAGTTAATGTGGCAGTAACCCCCGGATGTCCTAAGGTCTCCTCCGGAGTTGGAGTTGTCTTAGTTTCCCCGGGGAAGCATGTAATGCCTCGGGCTTATTCACTGACTGGTCCTTGTTCCAATAACGTAGCCGAGTACAACGTGCTTCTCATTGGACTCAGTTTCGCCAAGGAGCTGGGGGTCGAATATCTCGAAGCTTTTGGGGATTATCAATTGATAGTCAACCAAGTCCGTGGGGAGTATGAAGTCAGGAACCAAGACCTGATCCCGTACCACCAGGAGGCCATCAAATTGGCAGATTCTTTTGAAGAATTCTTTATAGAATACATCCATCGTCTCCAGAACGCTTATGCGGATGCACTGGCAGCACTAGCGGTATCACTTGTGCAGCCTCCCGAAACTGAACTGCTAGTCACAGTGAGATCGCATCAACTCTGCATACCCATATACAGTATGGATATCGAAGAGGAAGATGATAAAAACATAAATGCCAAAGAGGTGAACTCAACTCAAATTGGGTCTGAGTCCCGAGATTGGTGCTTTCACATCATTGACTACGTCTAATATGGTATTTTGCCAGAGGATGCAAAAGAAAGGGAATCAATCCGCCGAAGAGCACCAAGGTTCTTCTATAATACCGAGACCCATACATTATACCGTCGGGGGTACGATGGTTTGTTACTCCGATGCCTTTCGAACAAAGAAGCAGAAAAAGTTCTTAAGGAAGCACACGAAGGAGAATGTGGTGCGCATTAGCCCGGTCCCAAGCTGTATGATCGCATCAGGAGAATGGGATATTTTTGGCCGACAATGGTTCATGAAGCAATCAAATACGCCCGAGAATGTCATGCCTGTCAAGTACATGCGAATTATATGCATCAACCACCGGAGCGTTTACACACGTCAACCACGTCTTGGCCGTTCGAAACATGGGGTATGGACATTGTCGGTCCTATTTTTCCCCCTTCAGTCAAAGGCGATCGATTTATTCTCGCAATCACGGATTACTTTTCAAAGTGGGCTGAACAATTCCGCTTAGAGAAGTGAAGACGAACAACGTCATCAATTTCATCAAGCATCATGTCATATACCGACACGGCGTGCCAAGACGGATCATTCATGATAACGGTCCACAGTTCATAAGCAACGCTTTCGTCAGGTTCTATGACAAGTTCAAAATTCAAGATGTTTCGTCAACAGCTTATTATCCCGCTTCGAATGGATTAGCTGAGGCTTTTAACAAGACGATCATCAAAATCCTGTCAAAACTCGTGAAGACCAATAAACGAGACTGGGATGATAAACTCGGTGAAGTACTCTGGGCTTATCGTACCACTATACACACACCTCAGCTAATCCATTCGAAGCGGGAATATCTAGGGCTTTTAATAAAAAGGTCCGACAAAGAAGCTTCAAGGAAGGAGATCTGGTCCTTGCTGCTCGCCGACCGATAATCCTCAACTCCAAGAAGAAAGGTAAATTTGAACCCAAATGGGAAGGACCGTTTATGATAGACACAGTCTACTCAAATGGCGCTTATCGCGTAATTTCTCTAGAGGGCGTCAGGCAATTAATGCCAATAAATGGGAAGTTCCTGAAAAAGTACTATCCCTAGTACATTCAGGATAACCCATTTATCGGGAAGTTCCTTCAAGAATATTACACTTAATATTCTAGAGGATAACCCAAAATCATTTTCACCACTAAAATCCCTCACTGGTCAATTTCAATTGACAGTGAGTCCACCAAAAATGTCTTTCTGGTCTAAACTACCAACAAATTCTCCTCTTGATTCTCTCCACGAACAAGAGGTCTACCTTCAGTTCAGAGTCTCCTTTCGATAAACGAAAGAACTCCTGTCCTTTTCTCTTTGGTTAAGCCTTCTCACGGTTAGAACCGAAGCCAAAAGTTCATTTCGATAAACGAAAAACTCATCTTCTGACTAGATAACCAATCCTATAAAAGGTAAGCTTATCTAGATCTTCCGGATTCTCGGATTGGAGATCCCACTTCTAGTTTCTTTCTTGCACTGGAAATAGAATATAAAATTCTTCCTTTCCAGAATCAAGGAATAGAATATAAAATTCTTCCTTCCTTGTTCTGGGAATAGAATATAAAATTCTTCCTTTCCCACACCAACCTTTTCCAAGAATTTATCAAATTTAGGATTCATCCTAGGAAGTTTGTCCCGAATCCTAAGCAGGGATAAGTCTGCGCCTAACCCGCGCTGCCGGTTAGTTCTTAACCGTTAAAAAGAATACTCGCCCACATATTCAACATTATGGCAGGTTGTTATTAATGACACCAAAATCCATGCCTTACACGCATGGGAAATTTCATCCTGAATCCTAAGAAAGGATATGCCGACGCCTAACACGCGCCGCCGGTTTAGTCTTTCTCCGTAGAAAAAGACACCAGAGTTCGATTCTGGGGTATCTTATCCTGAAACCTAAGTAAGGATAAGTCAGCGTCTAATACACGTTGCCGGGTAGCCTATTCCCGTAACAATGGCGAAGTCTACGTATTCAAAGTCGTAGCAAAGAGTCTAAAGGAGTTCATTCCGTTAGCACAACGTTACATGCGGAACGGATTTAGACAATCCGTATGCCAGCCCGACTCAAACGGTAGTTGGTAAAGGCTAATCAAATCCGTTGAAGGATGGGGATTAGCCAAAAATCCTAAGTCAACGTCTCATACACGTCGCTGTTTAGTCTTTTCACAGGAGAAAGACGAAGTCTACGTATTCAATAGCATAGCACTAAAAGAGTTAACTCTTTTAGCTTAACGTTACATGCGGAACGGATTTAGACAATCCGCATGCTAGCCCGACTCAAACGGTAGTCGATAAAGGCTTATCAAACCCGTTGATGGCTAAGAATTTGCCAAAAATTCTATAAATACGAGTCATTGATGCATCAATTCCGTAGATTAGTCTCGTGACTCGAGTATCTGACACGCTCCAATACCTTAAGAGCCTAAAACTGTGTATACTCCAGCAGACGTACGAGTATAAACTGTGTCAAACGCCGGACAATGCGTCACAAGGAAGCTCAAACGCCGGCCAACACATCACAAGGAAGCTCAAACGCCGGACAACGCGTTGCAAACAAAAATTCAACGCCAACAATCGATGGTCAGTTCTATGTTGAAACAACAAACACGAGCTAAAGATCGAAAATCAGGAATTAGCTTCAAGTTCAAAATTCCGACAAACGGTCAGACAATAAATGCAGCACCGGAACCCTTGCAGACATTCGACAAAGCACCGAATAGCCTGGAGGATTGAAAGAATCAAGAATAGAAGCCATTCCAAGGTCCCGTTACACCGATTGAAGGTTGGGACAATCATATCCAAAGTATTCCAGACTCTTCTATAAAAGAATAAGGCTGAAATACTTTGGAGTGGGTATCTGTAGGCGTATAAAACTGCTTATAGGTCCCTTAACACAGCTCGACACGGTGATTCGACAAACCAACGAACCATCGGGCGATGAATCCAAGAATGATCGTTAAACCACAATATCGAAGCCAAGTGAGACGCAACGAAGCGGATTAACGAGGTGACGAGGTTAACGAATCGCACGCAAACAACGGAATACTTCCAATCGCGTGCCTAATCAAGCTAACGGCTCGATGAATCAACGAATCATCCAACCGTAGAGTCCACCACATCAATCAAGATCGGGAACGGACTCGAACGAATCAAGATCAAATCAAGATCGGATCCGAACTCAAACTCGAACACCGAAGCGGATTTACTGCCAAATCAGGACTCAGATCAACAAATCAGAGTCCAAATCAACAGCGAAATCGGAAGACGTCAAAACGACAAACACCTGGAGGGCTCGGTCAAAACTGAGCCACCACCTGGTGTCTCGGCCAGAACCGAGCCACCAGGAGGTGGCTCGGCCAAAGCCGAGCCACCAGGAGGTGGCTCGGTGGCCGAGCCACCTCTTGGTGGCTCGGTGCCTCGGCCACCTGTGCCAAGGCATAGATCTGAGTGCCTATAAATAGGCTAGGGGGGCTCATTGTTTGGAGGTTGGAATTTTTTGGAGGCGAAGCTCTGCTGGATTGAGATATGAATCTTGGAGTTTCGAAGCTTTGAAGACTTGAACTTTCAGATCCGGTGCTCGGCGATCATCCACGTCAAACAAGGTAGGAGTTCGAGAGGGATCGGATCTGAGATCTACACGGGTATCCTCTGGATCAAAACTTGGTTTTTAATCCCGAGAAGAGTATCGATTTCGCTTGGTCGATTTCGATTACTTCGGACGATTATTTCCTTAGTGAATTAATCACCCCGGCTATTATTTCCTTTGTGAAATAATACCCGTTATACCGTGTAGATCCGACCGGATCTAGATCGCGCGGTGGTCCACGGATTAACCCCGGCACAGGCGAAGAATCCACAAAAGCAAGAGACCGCAAAACAGGATCTTGCGATTTGTTCAGGAAAGTTGTAATCTTTTTTTATTTTTTCTTTGATTTCGTTGTAACCGGATATTATAAAAAGACCGGATCTTTTGTAATCGAAAAACAATTACTCGAGAGAACAATGAATTCAATGAAGAAAACAATTTTTCCCGCGAACACGTACGAGTATAAACTGTGTCAACACCGGGCGATCCGAAACCCTAAGGTCAACGCTGGTAAAACATAACCCTAGGTCAATGCTAGTCAATGTGTTGCGATGAAAGTCAACGCCGGGTGATCCGAAACCCTAAGGTCAACATCGGTCAATGCGTAACCCTGGTCAACATCGGTCAATGCGTAACCCTGGTCAACGCGTTGTGATGAAAGTCAACACAAATCGAAGCTAAACCCTAAGGTCAACATCGGTCAACGCGTAGCCTTAGGTCAACACCAGTCAACGCGTAGCCCTAGGTCAACGCTAGTCAATGCGTTACGATGAAAGTTAACACAAGTCAATGTATATTGTGATAGAGATAGTCAGTTCTAAGTCAACTCGATGACACGAGCCAAAATTAACTCACCAGTTTTGATTCAAGACTTCGACGACAGCTAGACGATAAACGCAGCGCCGGGAGAACTTTAGCTATTCGTTAAAATATCGAATAGACTTAAAATCGAAGGAGTCAAGAATCAAAGTTAACTATAAGCCCTTTTATACCGACTGAAGGTTAGACCGATCATATCCAAAGTATTTCAGGCTCATCTATAAGAGAAACGAGACTGAAACACTTTGGAGGGGGTATCTGTAGGCGTCAAAAATTACCTATAGGTCCCCGCACGTGGCTCAAGATAGAGAGAAGACAATGAACATTACTATTCAAGTCATAGAAGCTCATTTGACGATGACAAACATATAAAGTGAGTCGACGGATCGTGTGAAGCAACGGAACTTTAGAATAACCAAACACGAACTGATCGGGAGCTGTGCGTCACTTACAAAAGACAAAGCACCCCTCAGGTCCTATTTACTCAACATGTGATTCAATCATGAAAGCTTGTAGATCTCCTCGTCGGCTTTCAAACGCACTTTGAATCACATAATTCCGAGTTCGGACAATAAAAATATGGCGGAAACGGACAGAACACGGGAAACTGCATTTTGGGCCTCGCCGAGAGACCCCTTGGTGTCTCGGCCAGGCCGAGACACACCAAGGTGTCTTGGCCATGCCGAGACACCCAAAGGTGTCTCGGCCATGATCGAGACATCCATGAGTGTCTCAGCCATGGCCGAGATACCCACAGGTGTCCGCAGACCCGAATTTCTAAATTTTGACAGTTTAAAGCTATTTTTCGATTGTTAACCACCTGGATTTGTTTTAACTGATAGAATATCATCCAAGAATATGGTTAAGTGGTTATAACTGAAGATAAGATCAAATCGATCATTCTTATCCGAAAACAGGGGTCCCTAAGCCTATAAATACAGCCCCAGAGCCTTTATTTTTCCAGATCTGGAATTCACGAGCGTCGGCGAAGCCCTGCTGAAGTGAAGACTAAAGTAGCATGAATTTCAGAGAGGAGGAGGAGACTTCAGTGAATTCTTCAAAATAAGGAGAGTTCGATAGATCTGCAGCCCGGTTTTTTTCCTTGAGATCGCCCCGTTACGGTGATCTCGAGAAGAGTGGTTATCTCGCTGTTGCCGAGTTAATTGCTTCGATTTCTTGATTCCTTTACAAATCAACGAAGCTCGGGATCTGATTTGATCATTTGGTGGTCCATGGATATTAACGTCCCCGTCACAGGCTAAGATCCCACGTAAGCAGCGGGCGATAAACACCTGTTGTGCTGTTTGACGAGAGTTGTACTTTTTTATTTTTTATTGTGTAAGGGTCTTATAAAAGACTATCTTTTTTGTTATCATTGTAACGACTGAAGTTGTAATGACTACATCAATGATGATATCAACATTCCCTCTAAACAGTCGCGGTCGACCGCGCAGGAAGCAAAAGCCTTTCTGCTCGCCTGCACACCCGCGGTCGACCGCCATTATGGCGCGGTCGACCGAATAAGAAAATTCCTGTTTGTGCATGTTTGATTGTGTGCTGGTCTTCCACTTGATTTCTCTCATATATATATACTTGTTTGATCCCCAAACACTTGTTATTATATTTATCTATGATATAATTAAATATTTCACAATAAAAACTCATTCACTTTATTTTACGAGGTTTTACAGTATATGAGAATTAAAATATAAATTAGCTAGATAAAAGTGTTAGAAAAACTTCTCTAAAAGACAAAGAGATGTACAGATTGATATTTGAGGTGGAACTCCTCAAACCGAAATCTTGCATGCCTTCTTTTTATGAACCTCTTTTCACAAATACAAACACACCAAAACTGTAAACAAACTGGTGAAAAACGTCTCTTAAAACTTTTGTAAAAACTCTTAGAAAAGAAATGGGGATTGAGGACCTTTTATAACCTCAAAAACATCCTTAAAAAACTATAGCTGTCACTGTTCAGACCGTTGATCGGCCGATTGATGACTTGCATCGGTCAACTGATCGGTCTGAAAACTCAGACGGCTGAAAACTGCATTTGTTTAATCGACTGATGAACAGTGTTGGTTGACTGATTAACATTGTCGGTCGACTGATGAACTGTATTGGTCGACTGATAACATTATGCACAGATAAAAATGAACAGTTTGGTCGACTGATGACCAATGTCGGTCGACTGAAAACACTGTTCACAGATACTATTTAGTTAAAAAGATGATTTTGTAAAGTTAATTAAAAATAACAAATCAGCTCCATAAATAGTAAAACTTGGTGAAATATTTATATACATGAAAATAAATATGTTAAAGAAGAAAATTTTTAAATATCATTTTCCGTTTGTGAAAACTCATCTGGTTTGCAAAAAACAGCATGAAACCCAAAATACTAATTTTCTAAATTCAATTAAAAATAATAAATTAACTCCAAAATTAGTAAAACTTGGGAAAATGTTTGTATATATGAAGATGAATATGTTAGATAAGAAAATTTTAAAATTGCATTTTCCAATTGTGAAAACTCATATATTTTGTAAACTATTCAAGGATACGAAATCGTCAAAACTTGATTTTGATGAAATCATTCCAAACTAGTTTTGAAATACTTTTCAATAGATTAATAGACTTGAGGAAAGATATAAAATAGTATTAACAAATCTTTAATCCATAAACATATTATTTTCTGAATAAAGATGATAAATATCAAACAAGTATATATGTATATGGATATAACTATTTGTTTCATATTTTATACGATTTAACTTGAAAGCTATAAAATAAAAAGGTGTATGTGTGTAATATTTGAGCTTTTAAGTATAATCACACAAACTATAAAAACTAAACTAGAAACTATATACCCAAGCTAAAAAGTCTTCGTTAAGCTTGTTCTTGGTAGAGGGGTGAAGCGCGATATTGGATCTTTGACTTGAATGCATAAAGGGCTTCAATCCAAATTCCACCAACCTCCATTAGATATCATCGTAAAGGCGCAATTCCATCCAACCTCCAACAAAGGATCTTTGTGTAGGATTCCTAACAAGTAAACACAAACACTCGACAAACAATGTTAGGAATTGTTTATTAATCATCAAAACTAGATTAGACAGTAGGCTCATAAACATAAAACCTAACAGTACTGGTTTAAGTGGGAGTATTGAAAGGTGTATTTTGAGGTTTTTACCATGTTTGTGTATAAATACAAGTGCTCTACCTACTGTATTTTAGAAATTGGGTTTAAAGGCAAAAACAAAAAGATAATTGGGTTTAAGAATACAAGCAATAGTGATTGGGTTTATAGGTAAAATTGAGTAAACAAATAGGACTCGAAATAACCCCCCCCCAAAAAAAAACCATTTTGTTTGGCTATGAAGCCCGTTAAAATAGTATCGATTCTAGCCCATTTAGGGGCCGTTTGGTTGGAGCAAAAAATAAGAGGAAAATGATTTCCTTGTTTTCCTTCTTTTTCCCCCCCCTTCTCATCACGCCTTTGGTAATCTAGGCCCCTAGGAGGGAGCGACAAAGTTTTACTACGTGACCTATTGAGCCACCCCAATTTTTTTGTTTTCTTAAACATGATTTCAATCCTTGTTTCTGTTTCTATTATTTCTTTAGGGAAAAAAAAGAAAAAAAAAATCTCCCCTCTAAAAGAGGAAAAAATAACTCGCTAATCTAAGAGCGAGATATCTAGATAGAAAAATAATTTAACTGCAGTCTTCTGAAGCTCATATACTAGGTGAGTGAGATAATTCATTTTTTGCCATTGCTTAGATCTTCAGCGACATCATATCATCCTATCTCATATCTACTAGTAACAATTAAGTCCCTAATCAATTAACTTAATAAGAAAATATTAGATAATTAACTAATAAAAAGTCAAATTATCACTCTACAAGCAAACAGATACATGTCTCATTCAGCATGATGGCTTTTGATCACAAATTGGAGAAGGTACGGCATAGTTAACATCAAGCTAGAAGAGCTCAACCAAGGATGTTTCTCTTTCTTCTCCATATACACATACAAATGAACCGAACAACAATATTAACAAAGTCTCTCGATACAAGTTAGACGTCTCTATATGAATCCTTCTGTTCAGTTCCTAACCCATCAAGCGCCCAACCTTCCCCTTCTCCATGACGGCAACGCTTCTACTCCTCGGATATACGGCCTCATCCTCGAACTCACGGTCCTCCTCGATCCTCCCAATTCCGATCCCCACCGCCACGCTCTGGCTCCTCGGCACCACGGCCAGATCCTTCGATCTTTTAGACGCAGCCCGTATCAGGTCCTGGATATCATCCTCCCCCGAACCAGTTCTGTTGTAGAACCCGTGGCTCTGACTTCGAGGCACAGACGACGCCACGACTCTGCCCCGCTGGGCCCGGCTGGCGTAGTTGGTCATCGTGTTGACGTACTTGTCTCTGGCCCGGACTAGGGCCCGGAACGGAGCCATAATATAGTGCCCCAACTTCTCTGTAGGCTTGGGCTCGCTGCTCTTCTTGCCCATTGTTAGAAGATTTTGAAAATGCAAATTGATGGTGCAAGAATTTGAATGTGTTATTTGAATTTATAGGGGGAGTTAATAGAACTACGTGTAGATATAGAATTTGTTAGAGAAAGTCAGAAATGGACTCGTTCAATGTGAGCATTAAACGGGTCCGAGATAAGGACAGGGAGAGAGAGAATCATGCTATGATTGGGAGTGTTTAGGAGAAACTCTAATTTGTTGTTTGAATAATTAGCTTGCCATTGAGTTATGGTCAATATTTTCTTAAAAAAATAGGCAGAATTTTTCCACTTGTTGATTACAAAACATATATATATTTCTTTAGAAAAGAGAGATTGTTTGTCATTCCATGGAATGATGAAGAAAAACTCCGTACATCCGTAAAAAATGGCTGAAGGCGAAAATTGCTCAATTTAATAATAGACTTGTCACTTCTAACCGTTTCCCCCCTCTCAAGAAAGAGAGAAGAGTCACCCCAACAAGAGAAGGAGGAGAGATGTTGGGTCCAGAGAGATTAATATGTCAATTTGAATAGTAGCATATATAGCAACAGTTTAATGAATTTTTATATGATTAGAAGGATAAATTGATTGATAACATGACAATATCATAGCAATCTAGATTTAAGTTCCAAGGAGCACGTATGTACTGTTTTCGTCGAAAGTTTCTGTTTTCATTGATTGAAATCTGTTACAAACAGAATGAAAACAAAGATTACAACCCTCTCGAAAATAAACGCAAGTCCCATTTATCGGTGCTTGCTTGCGTGGGTCTTTGGTCTGTGACGGGGATGTTGATATCCGTGGACCGCCGGTCGATCAAGATCTTTTCCGGAAGAATCCGGCAGAGTTTCGTCTATCCTCGAGGGGATATGGAAACCAACAGCTCCTATCTCGGATGATCGAGATATTCGCTCTTCTTAGTATCACCGCTAAAGGGCAACACTAAGGAAAAAGAGAAGGGGTGAAGGAGACTCCTTGATCCGGCAGGGCTTCGCCGCTCTCTTGAAAACTCCGACTCCTCGCTCCAGCAGGGCTTCGCCGCTCTCTCCAAAACTCTAAGGCAAGAGCAATTTCAAGCCAAGAGTAATCCAAAATCAGCGCCAAGAGAATGGAGACCCAAGGGGTCTATTTATAGGCACAAGAGGAGGCCTAGGGGCTGCCCATAAAGCGTTTCGCCGTAAAAGCATTTCGTCATAAAAGCGTTTCGCCGTAAAAGCGTTTCGCCGTAAAAGCGCCTCAAGACACCCTCTCAAAAAGCATCTCGGCGTAAAAAACATTGGAGACACCCTTTGGGGTGTCTTGGTTTTGCCAAGACACCCCTCGGGTGTTTCGTCCTAGCCGGGACACCACCGGGTGTTTCGGTTCAGTCCGAGATTGTTCTGCCGTTGTCCCGCCGTTGACTTTTTGTCCGAACTCGGATTTGAGTGATTTCGGATGCGTTGGAATTCTGACGGCGAGCTCTGTAGATCCCATTGGTTGGATTATCAGTGGGATGATCGGGACATGGCGGGCGTTGGTCCAATTGCGGCGATCGCGGGGTTTTCGGTCAATCTGTATCCCCGTGATTCTGACATTCTGTCGGCTCACGTAGTCCGTCGGTTCGCTTCAGTCGCTCACCGACGTCATTTGAACTCTTGTGAACCGGGTAGTGACGCTCAATCGTCGCTCGTTAACACCGAGCTGTGAGTGGGGACCTATCGGCAATTTTTGACGCCTACAGATACCCCCTCCAAAGTGTTTCGGACTCGTTTCTTTTACAGAAGAGACCGGAATACTTTGGATATGATTGGTCCAGCCTTCAGTCGGTCTAAGGGACCTGTGGTTCGCTTCAACTCTCGGCTCCTTCGATTTTCGGTTTATCCGGTGCTTTGTCAAATAACCAAAATTGTTTCGGCGCTGCGTTTATCGCCTGGCCGTCGTCTGAGTCTCGAGTCTACAGATGGTGAGTTGAGTTTGGCTCGTGTCATTGAGTTGACTTTTGAACTTACTATCCCTGTCACATCGCGTTGACTTGGGGTTTCGGATCACTGTGTGTTAACTTTTTGTTGCAACGCGCTGAATGGCGTTGACCTAGGGTTACGCGTTGACCGGCGTACGCCCTAGGGTTTCGAATCCGCATGGGTTGACTTTTGTCGTCACGTGTTGACTTTCGTCGCCATGTGTTGACTTTTGAAGCAACGCGCTGTCCGGCGTTGACCTAAGGTTACGCGTTGACCGGCGTCCACTTAGGGTTTTGGAACCGCTTGGGTTGACTTTTGTCGTCACGTGTTGACTTTCGTCGCCACGTGTTGACTTTTGTCGCAACGCGCTGTCCGGCGTTGACCTAAGGTTACGCGTTGACCGGCGTCCACCTTAGGTTACGCGTTGACCGGCGTCCACCTTAGGGTTTTGAAATCGCTTGGGTTGACTTTTGTCGTCACGTGTTAACTTTCGTCGCCACGTGTTGACTTTTGACGCAACGCGCTGTCCGGCGTTGACCTAAGGTTACGCGTTGACCGGCGTCCACCTTAGGGTTTTGGAATCGCCGCCCGTTGACTTGTGTTGCAACGCGCTGAATGGCGTTGACCTAGGGTTACGCGTTGACCGGCGTACATCCTAGGGTTCCGAACCATCGAAAGTTGATTTGCGGAATTCATCCATATTTTCAACCGTCAGCGAAGAGAATCAACTTTTGTGGAAACATCGGGGGTATGAAAATAACTCGGGGGGGTCAAATCATCGTTCGGGGGGGGGGGGG
>BQKN01055862.1:25109-56817 GCA_022839385.1 Asparagus kiusianus
TGAATCTTCTTGGATGAATTTTGCTATTGTAGTGGCGCGCGATTCGTTGTTGGTATGTCGAGCGAAATAATCCAAACAAGGAAACCCTCATATATATACCATATGTCTTACGTTGTGAATCTCTAATCATTGATCCCAACTAAAAAGTAAAGAAAGCAGTAAAAGAATTAAGATATCATCACATCGTATTTATAATATCTTCCACTATCACTGGGGAGATAGAATAAAATATAAACACATAATTTTGTATACTTTCAAAAGCAATGTATCTCAGTCATATAGTTTAGTGATAGATCATATTCATAACCGACATCTGCCACACTTAGGCTATCAAGTAATTATCTCAGTGCAACAGACTACCTTGTAGGTATCCTGAACTATATACACGGTTCATTAGACTCATCGTGATCTTAGTGTGTAACATGAGTACGGGACGGATTACCAAATAGGCATCCTAGGAATACAGCTCACGAGCCTTATCGTACCCTAGTGCGGGACAGACGACTAGATCAAGCTTCCTAAAATCCGACTCAATGGCCTGTACATGTGGAATATCGATGCACTACCTCATGTATTACTGAACTGAGCTCATCAATGATATCCACTTCATATATAAACTATGTATATCAGGTATGTCGATGCACCATCCTATATAGTACTGAGCTATATTCATCAACGACATCCAACATGTGTATGAACGATTACTACTCTATTATAAACAACCTAACTCTTGTCAAAATCTCTTTTTGGGATACTCATGTGCATGAATTGACATTGTACTTGTGTATTCATGAATTTACATGTATAAGAGTGTGGCTCAAACCCCGCAAACATATCTCATACAAAACAAAACAAAACTCAGGAAATCAGCCTGAGGAGTCGACTACTAGCCCGAGGAGTCGACTACTCTAGATTCAGCTAGAATCTGGAAAATCAAACTAAGTATGAGTAGTCGACTACTATACATATTAGTCAACTACTTTGCTATGTGAAAGTTTCTGTGTAATGTATTTTGAGATAGAGTAGCCGACTACTCATCTTAGTAGTCGACTACTCTAAATGCAACTTCAAACTGATATGCGCAAACAAGAAATTAGCTAAACAGCTTGCACTTATGCAAACTTAAACATGATTTACACGATTTGCCCACATTAAGCAGAGATTAACATGATCATAAACGTAGAATTTTCTTGGTTTAATTAAAGTTAACATCTTCATTAATAAATCTCTCCAATTAACCACATATAAGCAACATGATTATGAAAACATGATTAAAACTACACATGACAGTTTTATATTTTGTTTTAAAATCTGATTACAAAGCCGAGATATCACAACCCTAGGTGTTAGTATGATAATATACAAGGAAAACTCAATTACTTATCAAATTAGGGTTACAACTCTATTATAAAAATCTATCTTTTTATTACATGAAAGCAAGAAAAGGCATGAAAACATCGATTTAATCACTTTAAATCTTGTAATTTCTAAAGGTGCAGGAACGAGTGAAGATGATCTTACCTTAGAGTACTGCTGGACTCCTCCACCACGTGTATGCAAGATCCCCCTTCAACCACAATCACAAAACTCTACCTTCCTCTCGACAAACGCCTCGAAATCTCTTAAAAACTCACAATTAGGATTACAGTTTAAGGAGGAAGGTGGCTGGTGATAATCTCACGTGAAAGAGGGTAAAAAGAGCTTTAAAATGAGTATATATACGCATATATATAACGGAGTTTGAAATAAAATGAATTTGACCCAAAACCTGAAAGAAATCTAGAAACAGACTGACTAGTCGACTACTAAACTTAGTAGTCGACTACTAAGATTCAAATCAGCCTGTTTAGAAAAATAAGTTTTCGGTATGTTGGCCGTAACTTTCTCGTCCGACCTCGGAATGAGGTGATTTAAGATGATTTGGAAAGCTATTGAAGAGACCTACATCGTTTGTCTTTTAAGTTTTCCAATATTTAAACTGTATCTATGTGTAAAACATGAATACTCTTCACTGGTCGATTTTCCCAAATTCAGGCTCATGCATGTTGTACATGTTTCTCATCCGTACTCACATATATACATTGATTTGATCTCAAATCAAATCCTAGCATACTAAAAAATCAATACATATGTTATTTATAACCATATAACATATTTATTATTATTTATCATAATATATTCAAATTTACAAGGTTTTACCCTTTCTCTATAAAAGAATAATTGAGTTTGCCTGCTTAGAGGATTCGACTTTCATAATAGATGGGCTTTTACGTATTTTCTTCCTCTTGAATAAGGATAGAACTAACTGCTTCAGAGGAGACGGCTATGTATACAAACAAAGTCTCCCCTCTCATAGGTTGGCTCAACAATGGCTTTGCACTTAAGTAAGCTTTGAGATCTCGAAATGCTGCTTTGCATTCAGTCGTCCAGACTATACCCTCCTTCGAGCTTTTAGTTCCTCTTAATATTTTAAAGAAAGGGAGGCTTCTCTCACTGGACTTGGACAAAAATCGACCTAGAACTGCGACCCTCCCATTACAGTAATCTTTTTAGGGTTGACCTCAATACCCCTTTGGGTAATCATGAATCCAAAAAATTTCCTTGATTGTACTCTAAAGGCACATTTAGCTAGGTTGAGCTTCATTTGATGTCACCTTAGGGTTGAAAATGTCTCATCCAAATCTGAATTATGGGTAGACGCTTGTTTGGATTTCACCAATAGATAATCTAGATAAGCTTCAAGATTACGATCGATTTGATGTTGAAAGACCTTGGCTACGAGTCTTTGGTAGGTGGCTCCAGCATTCTTCAGTCCAAAGGGCATCATTTTGTAGCAGTATGTACCCACATCAGTGATGAAAGAAGTCTTCTCTTATCATACTTAGCCATAAAAATTTGATTGTAGCCAGAGAAAGCATCCATGAAACTAAGCATTTCATGTCCCGCGCTCTCATCAACTAGCTGGTTGATTGAAGGCAGGGGATAACTATCTTTAGGACAAGCTTTGTTAAGGTTGACAAAATCTACACACATCTTCCATTTGTTTAGTGCTTTTTTCACCATGACCATATTGGCTAACCACTTTAGGTATTGCATCTCTTGGATAAAGTCGGCTTTCAAAAGCCTTTTTAGCTCATCTTCTACCGCCTTCTGGTGCTCTAGGTCGAGATGCATCTTCTTCTGTCGAACTAGTTTGACATGTTTATCCATGGTCAGTTCGTGACACGTTATCTCGGGGGGAACCCCTAGCCTGTCATCCGGTCTCCAAGCAAATATATTAGTATTGGCTTTTAGAAATTCCACCATAGCCCCTGTCAAGGGCTTGACTAATCCAGACCCAATCTTGATTGTCTTCATCCCTTCTTGATTAATAGGGACTTCATGGAGCTCTTCTACTGGCTCCATCCTTGATCCTTCTACTGTCTTCTCCATTTGGAGACAAGTTTTTCAATTGGCATAGTACCTTGGACACTATTCCCCTTGATCGAGAGTAGATAGCAAGATCTAGCTTCTCTTTGATTGCTCCGGGCTACTCTGACTCCATTTGGGGTTAAAAATTTAATAATCTGATAGTAAGTTGAGGGGATGGTCTGCAAGAGGTGGAGAGCAGTTCGACCCAATATAACATTATGGGCTGACTTTAAATCCATTACCAGAAACTAGATCTGGACAGTGATTTGCCTAGGATATTCTCCTAATATAAATGGCAAAGTTATTATTTCATCTGGTAAGAGGGCATGGCCTGTGAAATCCACAAGGGTTCCTCTACAAGAGAGGAGGTGGGATTTGCTAATTTTCATCTGATTGAAGGCGCTAGTATATAAGACGTCTACCGAACTTTTAGTGTTGACCATAATTCATTTCACCTGATATCCATTAATGACTACGGTGATAACAAGAGGATCACCATGGGGTGTCTCAACACCCTGTAGGTCATCGTCAGTAAAAGATATGAGCTCTTCTATCCTCATTTTCATAGGATCATGGTCGACTTGCACCGTTCTTCTAGCATATCTCTTCCGCTCATTGTTGGATGACCCCCTAACTGTAAGACCACCGCTTATTACATTGATGACTCCTTTATGAGTAGTCTCTTGGGGTCGTTCGTCTATTTGAGGTCGAGGTCGAGGTGACCGTGAGTAGGATCTCCTATCATTTCTGTTTGGGGCAATATCCCTGCGATCTCTCTAGAAAGTGAGATTTTTAAATATCCTCTCTCAATCAAATCCTCTATATCCCTCTTAAGGATACAACAATCATTGGTGAGGTATCCGTGATCCCGAAGGTAACGACAAAATTGCTTAGTATCCCTGCTTCTGGGATCTGATGACATCTTTGGTGCAGGATCTTTGAGATATCCTTCCCTCTGGACCATAGACAAGGCATTAGTAAGCGAGGTGTCTAAGATGGTTAGAGATTCCTTTGGTGCCAGATTTCTCTGCTGATTTCTCCTATCCGAGTGATTAGGACGAGAGTTGGCCCTTGGAGGATTCTTGTGTTATCTTAGCCTTAGAGGACTTCTGGTCGGTTCAGGTGATAAAAATTACTACTGGCGCTGTTGGAGGGTCTGATGGAATGGCCATGGTTGCTAGTGTTGCTGAAGTCATGGTAACGGGAACCCCCGTGTTCCTTGCTGAGGCCTTGTAAGCCCGGGTGTCCTCCATGTCCATGTATTCATAGGATTTTGCCATCAATTGTTCATAATTAGCGACTAGTTTCTTAGTGAGAGAGTCGGCTAATTCATTGCTCTACAGGCTGGCGAGAGTGCCGCCATGGCGACTGCACTTCTCGGATCATTGACTTCTAATGTCTTAGCTTGGAATCTCTTGAAGTAGGCCCAGAGGCTCTCTTCTGGTCCCTACCTCATTTAGATCAGCACATGAGGGGGGAGCTTCTGCTTGGTGTCAGCTAGGAAGTGGTGGATGAATTTTTGACTTAGCTGTCAAAAATTACTGATGGACCTTCTACTCAAAGTGTTCCACCAAGTTTATCGCTTTGTGTGAGGGTGATAGGGAAGCACCGACAGAGGATTGCTTCAGAAACTTGGAGCATACTCATTATGTCGAAATAATTTTGAACATGCTCAAAAGGATCTCCTTCACCCGAATATGTCCCTAAGTTGGGCATTTTGAACTTCTTAAATTAGTATTCCATTATCTTGTCTGAGAGTGGGGTATTTCCTCTAATTGTATCAGCGACTGGCCTGTATACTCGATCATAGGCGGAAGCTCTTGAAGTGGTAGATGAGGATGGGGAAACGCGATGGTGGGGCGTCTTTAAGTCTATTCCTCTAACACGCCCTTCTGAATGACTAGGACCAAAACTTACATCATGGGTTTTTGGATAAGGACAAGGAAGCCGTTCCTGTTGAGATGAGATGCCCGATTTCCTGAGACGGCTCTCCGTTTGCTTAGGGGGATTATGAAGAGTTTGCGATGAGACATCTCATTGCTGGGAAGGAGGTGCTCCTGATCGCCGGTCTCCAGAGGGTGGAGGTGGTATAGTGGCATGTGGCGGCGCTTGGATTCACCATAGAACCTCGTTGGTCAAGACGACAAATTGCTCTTTAAGTGATAAGGAGAGTTGGTTCATCGCTTGTTCTAATTGATCCTGAGTAACATAGTTAGACGACTGTCTTTGAGGTTGAGACTGCTCAGATCCTATATTAGAGCCTGGCATTTTTTCTCAAAAAAGAAAAAGAGGCCCAACAGTGGGTTCCAAACTGTTGATGTTAAATATCATACACCCAAATAAAGTCACGTAGTTTGTAAGAGGCTGATTTCTTCTTTGACTTTATGCCCAATTTTGGACTTAGGATGATTGAGTAATCTGCACACAAAGAGTCATAAGAGGGCGAAGATAAGTTCCCCCCTGGTATCTCCGACGATCAAGCCAGTTGATGAACTTGAGCTTGAGTGGAGTACTAGAACTATGTGTTCTTGGTTTTTTGTAGTGCATGCTATTTGGGGTTTTAGATTGCAAACCTCTGGCAATAGCGAATAGCATCTGTATTTATAAGGGATGCCGAGGGCAGATTGGACTCTTCAGGAGTGTAAAGCAAGACGGTAGTGAGGCGGTGATGAGGAGTGAGTTGTAAAATAAGTCATCATTTGCTCCACACGTGTTGGTGTGTGAGTGGCGGTAGATCACTTTGGCAACATTGGGAGCCAACAGCCGACAAGTCTTCAAGATTGTTAAGGACGAAGACATAATGATGATCATCAAAGATTAAACAATATTGAGAAGTGACGCCTATGCTGACAGGTTTGAGATAAGGGTAATTCTTTAACTTCATCGAGAAGCAAAGCCTTAGCGTAATATCTTTGAGTTGCTGACTCTCGTGTCGACCGACATCGCCTTTCGTGTCGACTTAGGAGTGTCGGCCTGTCCGGCTGGTTAGAATGTCATCTCGTCTCAGCTAACAACCATCTCTTGAGTCGATATAAAGATGTTGACTCGTCTGGGAGGTCAAGATCTCTCATGTCGACTGTAAGAGCGGCCGACACTGGGGTGTCGGCTTGTTGGGCTAGTCAAGATGTTAACTCATCATGTCATATATTCATGGAATAGATATGTCCCATAACAAATGTCATATGTGGAGTTTGATGTAAGAGTTTAATGAAGTCATTTCAAATATAATATCCTTTTTTTCCTTGTCAAGTCATAGATGAGTAAGGATCCTGTTAGATTTTTTGATCAAAACTTCTTTGTAAAAATGAGTTTTTAAGCAATGTATTTATTAATTATTGGTATTTTAGAAATCCTTAGTAGCATAGCGGAAAGTTAAAGTTTTAAAATCTCAAAGGTCCTTTGTTCGGGGCTTGCCAACGGTAAGCCAAAAATTATTTTTATTTAATTAATCCCTCGTAAGTTCTTGTGGGCCGTGGGCCGTGGGCCATGGGCTCATGGGCTCGTGAGCCAATGGGCCGGGGATCGGGGCTAATCGGGTTAAGGCGCTAAGTGGCGCTTTGTTAGGCGCCCTTTGCACTTCACATGGATGCATCGGGGCTAGGGTGCGTTGCGTTGGCTGCTTCGCAGCATGAGAGCGAGCCTCGGGTTCATAACTAGGGCGAGCCTCACATTTGCAAGAGGGAACACGACCCTCGCATTCGCGCAAGACTGGACATAACCCTCGTGTTACGCAGGATAGCGACCCTCGCGTTTAGACATTACTGCATGTAGCAGTTACAATATTTATGTTATTTGTTGTTACAAACATAATTATCATAATTGTTATTATGTTTATGACGGTCAAATTAAATATGAGTGACATTTGAGCTTGTCTTAGAGGCCTATATATAGTGCCTCTTGGGTAGCTCTTGGACATATGAAAAAGTGATACGAAAATAGAGACGAAAATCTCTTGTGTTGTTGTGCTAGTGCTGTAGAATTTGAAAGTGTGCAAGCTTTAATTTGTGCATGAAGGAACATGGCCATGAACTGAAAGATTGTTTAAGATCAAAAGATGTTTTGCCTGAACCGAAAGGTTTTGAACCGAAAGGTTGTTTAACATCGAAATGTCTTTTGCCTGAACAGAAAGGTTTTAAACCAAAAGGTTTTGAACCGAAAGGTTTTAACAGATCTAGGAGATCTTTGCCTGAACCGAAAGATTTGATAGATCGAGGAGATCTTTGCCTTATAGATCGAGGAGATATTGATAGTACCTGGTTGGTGCACACTAGTGTACTATACTACTATTCCCGTAAGCAGTTTGACCTTGGAATCCTTGCACCGGAATAGGCCAAATATTATTTTAAGCACAACGTTTCATAAACGCATAAAATATAAACTTGAAAACTTTTTAAATAAAACAATTCAGCTATCTAATAAATTTGTCTTTTTTATTCCAGATTTAGCCACAGGCGCCAACATATCCTACTATTTAATATGAGTGAGAATAAGGAAATTAAGTAGTGAAGACTGAGGATTTGTAGTGGTTCGAGTGGGATTTTTTTTTGGTTGGACTTAGGATCCCTCCACAAAACTAGAGGAAACCCAACTAACTATATACATCAACAAGTAGCATCTAACCAATCTCCGTTGGAACTTCTTCAAGCTAATAACTGACAGACTGTACATCATGACCAAGTGCTGCCAAATGATGAACTACTTTGTTTCCATCCCTTGGCACATAATTAATAGATGAAGAAGCACAAATCTGAAGAAACTCACACCCATCCCTCTAGTACATAACCAAGAGTAGAAGTGTCCAAACGGTCCGGTCCAGAAAACCGGGCCCGGGCCGAGCAAAACCGAAGCCCGAACCCTGGGCCCGGTTGGCCCGCATGGTTTTATTTTTTCAAAATTTTTCTTTTACATTAAATTTTCAACAAAAAATTACACAATATTTTAATAAACAACAATGATATTATTAATCACTTGAAATTACATAAATTACAAATACAAAAAATTATTAAAATTAAAATGATAAAAATAACTTCTTTATTAATAATTAGTAAATCATTTACAATTATAAATTTATTTTGGAATTCGTTGCATCATAATAGATGAGTACATCCCAACTAGTTTGACATCTACTCACCTATATCACTATCATTTGTAATAGTTTTTAAAATAATTTATTATAAATTGTTAGCAAAGAAATAAAAATTATAATTTGATGAATATTATTTACTCTTTATATCTATCTGTCAGTCCTAACTCTTTAAATTTATCTTTAATACCATCCATCCGATTGATGCATTGCGTTCTCTTCTCGTACCTCCACCAATATTATAAGCACATCACTGCCTGTACAGTATACGGATCTAACGATATCCTGTGGTTGTCGATCAAACATCTGGCTGTGCTGAAGGTGGATTCTGAAGCTACCGTGGAACTTGCATTGTTAGTAAGTCACGAACCATGATGGAAAATATAGGATATGAAACTGTTCCATATACTTTCCACCATTGCAAAATATCTAAACTATTATTTTAACATTTAACTAAAGATGCAGTTAAATATTGATCAATTTTTGAAATCTCCACTGATGATCCAAGCCTAGATCCACCAGTTAGCTCAGCTACCATTGCATATCTATCAAAACTTACACTTTTGCCCCGATTTGAGCTCATAGAAGCAGAAGTTGTAGACTGATGTGCTACTACACCATATTTAGCTACGTACTCATCATATAATCTTTGAAAATACTTTCTAATAGTATTATGATGAGTAGTAGCAGTAATGGTTTGACAATCATTAGTGTCTATAATCATATTACCATATAAGGAATTTAACAAACTTCAAAGGCTAATATCCTTCAAACGCGGATCAATAAGAACCCCCAAACCAAAAATAATAGGAATATGCATAAAATATTTGTTAAATTAACTTTCCATTTGAAAAATTATATTTCCAAAATATTCATTCATACGATATCTATTAATAAATTATTGAATATTCAAAATTTGTAAAGCAGCTAAAGTAATGGTTGGATAATAACAGCCAGATAATAACATTGTAGCATCATAAAAAACTTATAACATCTCTTTTAAATTACTTATAACTATCCATTAATCTTCAGTTATTCCACATATACTACCAGAGCTAGAACTAGAAGTATAAAAAGCAATAAAATTATTTATAATTTTTTTATATTCTATTGCTACACTTAACATTGCATAGGTGGAATTCCATCTATGGTCAACATCTTTTAGAATTAGTTTGGGTTTTATATTTTTTCTTTTACAAAATTGTTTCCATCTTCTAATTCTTTGTTCAGAAGCATTATAAGCATAAGTTACTGACCTAACCCTTTCTATCATGAGTTTAATTTCACCAAATGCACTTTGAACAATTAAATTTAAAATATGATAGATACATCTAATATGAAAAAGATCACCATTACATGACAATGACAGAGATGTTTTGATAAAATCAACAGCCATATTATTATTACTTGCATTATCTAGTGAAAGAGAAAATATTATTCCTGATATTTCTAATTTCAAAAGTCCTTCAATTATTAAATTTGCAACATTAATACGAGTATGTGACTCTTTAAATACAATAAAAGAGATAACTCTTTTAAATATTTTCTAATTTTTATCAATCCAGTATGCCGTGATACATAAATAACTAGTTCGTGGTTTAGATGTCCAAATTTTAGAAGTTAAAGAATATTTACAGTTTAAACTTTGAAAATAAAAAATTATTTTTCCTTGTTCCTCATGATAGTATTTTAAAATATCACGTTGACAAGTTTGACGAGAAATTTTTTAAATATGGCGTAGAAACCATCTGTAAATAAATATTCAAATTCATCATCTTCTACTAATTTAAAAGGAAGATTTTTAAGAATGATAAACCTGATGACGCATTTTCTAGCTCGAGCTGCGTTATAATTCTAACTACCAAGACTATCAGAAGATGATGATTGGGAGAGTATAGATTATCGGATATCACCTTGAGGAGTCTGACCTTTGCTGTGTTTATCTAAATGGCGTTTAAGGTGGTTGGTGCCGCTCTTATGATGAGCTTGAAAAATATAGCCGCATAACGCACACTTAGCCTTCTTGGTAAGAAGCCTACCGTATTCAACCCTGGTGACGTCAATCTTCTTGAAAAAAATTTATACATCGGATCTCAGCCTTTTAAGAGCTCTTGGTGTAGTAGAATCGTCGTCATCGGATTCAGGATCAACATCGGTAGGAGTAGGAGGAGTAGCCGTACCTCCTGTAGTAGGAGGACTCATTTCGGAAGTTGGGTTTTGCCCTTCATAATTAGACGAGGAAGCCATTTGATTGAATAATTAGAGAGCTAAAGTGATTATTAGAGAGTATAAGAGAGTATTAGGGAGTATAAGAGAGTTTAAGAGAGTATTAGAGAGAAGTAGATGAGTTTTGGATGAGAAAAACAAGTGAAAACCCAATCTATTTAAAGAGATAGCGCCCTAGACAAATGACAAAAATACCCTAAAAAATTTACCATTTTTGACCGTATTTGGGGGCGAAACGGCCAAAAGGCCAAAAATCCGTTATAGCTGGCCCAGCCAGGCTAACCCAGCCTGGCCCGGCATTTGTCGGGAAATGGTCACTTATGTGACCGTTTGGCCCGGCCTGGCCCGGTCCAGCTACCCTGACCTGACCATTTTTACGGTTGGGCTAGGCTGGGCCCGGTGCGGGCACCAATGATGCAGCCCAGACCCAGGCCCGAAACCTGGTTTGGCCCGGGTTTTCGGGCCAAATCTGGGCCCGGACCTTGGGCCTTAATTGACACCCCTAACCAAGAGGATGGCAGTCTAAAGTTCCCGAGTGAAGGAAATGAACAATTCTCAAGCAACCATGCTCCACCATATTAATTGTGATCCCACAGTCAATACCAAACCATGAATCATGATTAATAGCCACCAACTTTGTGTGCTTAGGGTACACTCCCCCTTAGCATTCAGAATAACTAAAGCACCTATGATACCACCTGAGTCGTCTCTAATTATCACGTTCAGAGAAGAAATACCAGATAGAGTATCAAAGCTACCGTCGATGTTAAGCTTTCTCATCCCCAAAGTGAGTTTGCACCAACAAGCTCCCGAAACAGTTTGCTCCACATCCACTCGAATCTGCTGAGCTTTTTTGGGCCATAAACCATTCATTCAAGAATATGCACCTGAGGCCACACTTCCCTCCCTTCATGGATTTAATACCCCTCAACAAAAACTTTATTACTATCAGTCCATATCAACTAGCATGCCACACTACGTTGAGCAAGTAAATCATCAACCAGTCCATCAATACGACACCGCCATTCACTAAAGCTCTCGTGCGTGGGCATGAGGGAGGGGATGATCTATCAAGAAACTATCCTCCCAAGTAGAGAAATTTGGATATAAGTAATGCATGAACCACATTTTCCACCCTTATCATACACCTAGCATGAGAAGGATTTTCGAGCAAGTGAAGTATTGAAGCTACTGGCAAAATATCACGTCAAAATATCACATCACACCACCATAGAAAATGTTTGATTTTATTTTGAATATGCAATCTCCAAATTATTTGAATAGGTTTTTTACCATTCTTATCGTCATTACTTCCCCTTATTGAGAAGATCCTTAGTAGTCTTTATGACTCATCGGACCACGTGGGTCACCGCCATATTCGCTCTCACTTCTCATTTAATGTTGAGGAGATCCTCCCTCTAGTCGCCAGCTGACACCTGTAAAGCAGAGGTTGACCCAGCTACGAGCCCACACATCACCACCGCCCTTCTGTGCTCAGCCAAAGTGACTAATCTATCCCTTATGCATTGAGTATAAATACAGGTACAATTCTAACATTCAAGGGGTTCACCAATCAGATCCTCTAACGCACACACTGCACTTATAAGAACACGCAGTTCTTTCATGATCCCACTCAAGTCATCAGCTAACTTGATCGTTGGAGGTACAACGGGGGAACCAATCCTTGCTCTCTCACGAATTTTTGTATGTATAGATTATTCATTAATCCAGTTCAAGAACCAAACATAAAGTCAGAGAAGAAAGCGATCCCTCTTCAATACTGAACAAACCGATCCTATCCTGGATCTAACTAACCGTATAATCATATAAACCATCAACAGTTTGGTGCCCACCGTGGGGCCTTCTTTCTTTTTAAAAAAAACATGTAAGGTTCTGAACAAGGGTCTGGTCAGTCTAGCCCTGAAGAACAATACCAGAGCTACGTTTCCTGAGCCTAGCTCGAGGAAACTACTCACAAGCTTTCTCAGTCTTTCCGAGAACAATTCGCTATCCTCACCAGTGAACTTCTTAGTCGGCTTTCGTAGCCACAACAAACTACTTCAGCTTTCCCTCCCACTCAGGAGACCAACGGTCAGAGGCTCACCTTCTGGAACACAGAAGGCGCTCCCTCTCCGGACTCCTCATGTTACTGCTAAGCAGTTAGGGAATCGCGTTGAGCACACATCCATGCAACCTCATCAGATGACCCACGCTGACAAGCCTCACCGACACCGCTATTGTCATCAGGAGACCTCTGGCGAGAGTCCCGATCTTGGTAACTTTGAGGACCGTTCTAGGGGAGTGGCCTCTAAGGCCTTCCTCTATCATCATGCATCCCTAACTCCCTCAGCCACCATCGGAGCCTCGGGATATGACCGAGTGTATCGACCGGTCACCGACACCATCGGGGGTAATACCCCTCTCTCTGATGACATCATGCATGCCCCATGGGAGAGATTGAAGATGCCTTACGTGGAGAAGTACAAAGGTGAGGGAGATCCCTTTGAGCATGTTCAGAATTACTACGATGTGATGAGCATGCTCCAAGCTTCGGAAGCGATCATTTGTCAATTCTTCCTAATCAGAGAGTGCCAAACTCTGGCGAAATACTCTTGAGAAGAAATCCATCAGTAGCTTCCAACAACTCAGTCGAAAGTTCATCAACCACTTACTGGTTAACACCAAACAAACATTGCCCCTTCATGTGTTGATTCAAATAATGCAGGGGCCCAAAGAGAGCCTTCAAACCTACTTCAAGATGTTCTAAGTGAAGAGTTTAGAGGTTAACGATTCAGGGAGTGCAGTCACCATGTCCGCACTCGTAGCAAGCTTGCAGAGCAATGAGTTAGCCGGCTCGCTTGCCAAAAAGCTAGTTGCCAATTATGAGCAGCTGATGGCCAAAGCCCATGAGTATATGGATAGGGAGGACGCCCGAGCCTATAAGGCATCAGTTAGGGTTGCAAAGACTTCCACAGCCATAACTATAGCCACACCGACACTACCAAGTTTCTCGTTAACATCGAAAGCAGTACCAGTGGTGGCACCAATGCCCAAGCTAGCCAGAAACTCCCCTCGAAGGCAGGAGTGGCTGAGAGACCTCCTGAGGGTCGACCTTCGTTCCAATCGATCCAACAGGAGGGACCGACAGAGGTACTAGGCACCAAAGTCAAAGCTCACCATCTTTGACACCTCCCTCACCAATGCTCTCGCCATGGTTTAGAAGGAGGGACACCTCAGGGAGCCAGCCCCTAAGATGAGGTCGAATCCAAAGAACCGAGACACCCGACAGTTCTGCCAGTATCATTAGGATCACGACCACCTCACCAATGACTGCCGTATCCTCAAGAGGGATATTGATGACTTAATAGAGAGAGGATACTTGAAGAATCTTGCCTCTCGGTGGGATCATAGAGAAGCCGACCCGCCCAGAGTAGACAACAGACCCCGCTCACGGTCACCACGTCCTCACCCGTAGCGAGACAGTAGACCCCCAGAGCCTAGTCATAAGGGGGTCATCAACATAATTAGTGGCGGTCCCATTATTAGAGGGTCGTCCAACAATACCCGGAAGAGGTATGCTAAGAGGGCGTTGCAGGTCGACTAGAATAGCAAGAGGACGATGGTGGAGGAGCCCATATCATTTGGGGATGCAGACTTGCATGGCGTGGAGACACCTCATGACGATCCTATTGTCATCACAGCAGCATTTGATGGCTATCAGGTGAAGAGGATCATGGTCGACACAGGGAGCTTGGTGGACATCCTGTATGTCAGCGCCTTCAATCAGATGGGCATAGACAAATCCTGTTTGCTCCTTTGTAGAGGACCCCTTGTCAGATTTATCGGAGTTCTCTCTTGCCATAAGGGATGATCACTCTCCCAATAACAGTAGGAGAGTACCCTAGGTAAGCCACCATCCAAGTCTAGTTCCTGGTGATGGTCTGAAGTAGGCCCACAATGTCATCCTAGGTCGAACCGCCCTCCACCTCTTGTAGGAAATTCCTTCAACTTACCACTAGATAGTCATGTTTCCCTACTCGAAATAGAATCAGAGTCGCCAGGAGCAATCAGCAAGAGGCCAGGTCCTGTTACTTACACTCGGTTAAGGGTAAAGGTGTACAAGGCGCCATGCCCACTGAGCAAGCTTGCCTCAAGTTGGAGAAATCAATAGAGCAGCAGAAGAGGACACTGGTAGAAGTGCTTCAGGAGATACCCATTGATCGAGAAGGATTGAAGAGTGGTTAGCTAATGTCGTCTTGTTAAAGAAAGCACTGAACAAATGGAGGATGTGCATGGACTTCACCAACCTTAATAACGCTTGTCCTAAGGACAACTACCCTCTGCCTCACATTGATCAATTGGTTGACAAGAGCATCGGTCACGAGCTGCTCAACTTCATGGATGCCTTCTCTGGCTACAACCAGATCTTCATGGAGAAGCATGATCAGGAGAAGACCTCCTTCATCACCGATTTGGGCACCTATTGTTATAAAATGACGCCCTTCGGTTTGAAGAATGCCGAGGCAACATATCATAGACTTGTCAACAAGGTCTTTCAGCATCAAATCGACCACAATTTGGAGGCCTATGTGGACAACTTGCTAGTGAAGTCAAAACAAGTGTGTACCCATATTTCAAACTTGGACGAGACCTTTTCCACCCTCCGATGTTATCGAATGAAGCTCAATCCTGCCAAATGTGCCTTTGGGGTACAATCAGGAAAATTCTTGGGGTTCATGATTACCTAGAGAGGCTTAGAGATAAACCCCGAGAAGATAACCACCATAGAGCGACTCCCAGTGCCGCACACATTGAAGGACATTCAAAAACTGAATGGAAAGATCAAGACTCTAGGTTGATTCCTCTCCAAATCCACAGAGAGGAGCCTCCCATTCTTCAAGGCTCTAAGTGGAAGTAAGAACTAGAAGGAGAGTATTGTTAGGTCTCATGTTTATGAGCCTATTGTCTAATCTAGTTTTGATGATTAACAAACAATTCCTAATAACGTTTATCGAGTGTTTGTATTTGCTTGTGAGATATTCTACACAAAGATCCTTATTAGCGGTTGAATGGAATAGTGCATTAACGATTATATTCAAAGGTGGTTGGAAGAATATTGATGTGAAGCCGTCGTAATTCACATTAAAGATTCAAGATCATGCTTCATACAAATCAAGCCTTGGTATAGTGTCTTAGTTTAGTTTTATACCATATGTGTCTATGCTTATAGCTCATGTTATATACGTACACACAATTTGTGGATTTATTGCATTACACATCGTTTTTAAGAAAATATCGTGTTTTTGGATTATAGACCAAATTATATTATTTTATATCTTTTCTAGAGTCTATCAATTCACTAAAAAGATATCAGAACTTGTTTGAAAGAATGTCGTCAAAATCTAGCCTTAACAAGTTCGTATTTTATACGAATTGCAAAATGATGGGTATTCACACTTGGAAAATACAATTTGAAATATTTCATCTCTAACATATTCATCTTCGTATATACAAATATTTTCCCAAGTTTTATTAATTTTGGAGTTAATTTGTTATTTTTAATTGTATTTACAAAATTAGTTTTATAGAAATTTAAATGTCTAAAATATCGGTCATCCATCGACCGACTAGGCTCCACCAGTTGACCGATCAGAGTGTTTCAGCATCTTAGTTTTTAGACTTATCAGTCGACCGATCACATGCGATCAGTCAACCGATTAGCATCCATCGGTCGACTGACGTGGTATCATGAGTTGACCGATGTAGTGTTGATTTTCTAGTTTTCAGCCAACGGTCGTCTCATCTGTCGACCGATACATCCCTATCAGTCGACTGATTGTATTGTTCTTGTAACGGCTAGTTTTTTGGCTCCTTTTTAGGGTATAAATAACCCTCAAGCCTTATTTTTCTCAAGGTTTTTTACTGAAGTTTTGGCCTGTTAGTTTCAAGTTTTTAAAGATTAAAAATTTGCTTATGTGAAGAGGTTTTCACAAGAGAAGGATTTCAATTTCAAGTTTGAGGCTTTCATCATCGACATCTACATCTCTTCTTCTTGGAGAAGTTTCCTTAACTCATTTCTTCTAGCTAATTTAGTATTTGATTTTCAATCATAAGCTAGAATTACTTGAGTTTGATTTTATTTTTACTCATTGTTTTTACACACAACCATTGAGCTTAAGTATTTCACATATAGTATAGTTGGGTTGTGGGTGTGATTCATTGAGTATGAGCTTATAATTTCGTTCTCATCTTAGATGGAGAACAAAATATTTATTTGAGCTTATTATTGTTGAGAACACATTGTAGTATACAAGGATACTTAGAGGAGTGGTTGGGAGAAGAACGTGATCAATTCCAATAGGAGTGGCTTAGTTGTAAAAGCCTAGGGAGAGGTAGTAATTTCAAGCACTTGAGGAAGGTGACACAGGTCGGCCAACACTTAGCGGAGTGTATTGTGTAATTGTCAACGCGTGATATATAAATATTATCTGTGAGCATTGAAAACTAATTTGTGTAGTTATATTTGTGTTGAAAATGGAGTATCTCCTCGAGGGTGAGGAGCGGAGATGTAGGTCAAGGGTTGACCGAACTTCGTGATCATTTCGTTTGTGTTTGTGTTTGGCATTGGTGCACTTATTCTTGTTTATATTTTATATCGCATGTTGCTTAATTGCTTATCCTTGTTTATATCATTGTATATATCATATTCTTAGGATAATTAGTTTAATAAGTTTTATTTTAGCATTAATATCGGATTAGATTAGACATTGCCCTATTCACCCCCATCTAGGGTACTTTCAAATATGACATGGATGACCAAATGTAGAGCACCATTTTAAGACCTTAAATCCTATTTGAGTACTAAGCCACTACTGAGCTAGCCTATAGAAGGAGAGATATTATATTTATACATGGCTGTCTCCTCCGAAGCAGTCATCTCTGTTCTTGTTTGGGAAGAGGAGAACATTCAGAATCCCATCTACTATGTGAGCCGAATCCTCAAGGCAGGTGCGCTCAACTATCCCCTTATATAGAAAGCTGCCTTTGACCTCATCATCACTGCAAGGATACTTTCTCCCTACTTCCAGGCCCATGCCATAATTGTCAAGACGAGTCTACCTTGGAATAAAGCACTGGGCAGCCCCACAATATTAGGAAAGATGGTTGCCTAGGCAGTCGAATTCAATGAACATGACGTCTAATTCGAGCCCAAGATGACAATCAAAGCCAAGCTTTGGTAGACTTCTTGATTGAGTCAACTTCCCTAAATGATGAGTCAGTTGTCCTTTTGTCGTCTCATCAGTCAGTACCTCCGGCACTACTAGTAGCACAAGCATCTATCCCTCTGATCCGTCACACCCTAGAGCATGATTCACATTAATATGACTCATGGTGGCTATTGAAAGTGGATAGATCCTCTGGAGAAGCCGACAACATAGCAGGGATAGTCTTGCGAAGCCCTGACGGGTCAACGCATGAACACTCCATTTCCATTGACTTCTTAGCCTCAAACAATAAAGCTGAGTATAAAGCTCTCCTCACCGGCCTTTAAGCGGTACAAGCATTGAAGAAGGAATGCCTCTACATTTTAGCTAACTGACAACTGGTCGTCCATCAAGTCAATGGACGATATGCAACTAAAGACTCAAGGATGAACTTATATCTTAAAGCTACCAAAGAGCTTTTGACCATCTTTCTGGAGTTCAAGATAGCCCAAGTACGTACTCTCAACGCTCGAGCATAAGCCCTCTCTAGGCTTGGATCAACAAGCTCGAGAATTAGCTCGGGGTCTGTCTACAGCGACACCCTCAAGTGACCTAGCATCTCCAAACCACCCGGGATTGTCATGGAGACAGGGGCACCTGTGATTCCCTATTGGTTGGATCCTATCATCTTTTACCTAATACAAGGCACTTTGCATGAAGACCCAACTGAAGCCAGATGTCTACAAAGGAATTCTAACCGTTATCTCTTGGTCGACGAGCAACTATATCGGATGTCCTACTCCAGTAGTGGTGTCGGACCCTACTTGCAATGCCTTCGGCCACCAAAGGTGCTACTTGTGATGCCTTCGGCCACCAAAGGTGCTACTTGCGATGCCTTCGGCCACCAGAGGATAACTTTGTACTCAGGGAGATACATGAGGGCACATATGGAAATCATCTTAGGGCTCGAACCCTTGTACAGAAAGCCATCCGCCAGGGGCACTATTGGTCGATCATTATAGTCGATTCAAGACGACTCATCTCTCATTGCCCAAAGTGCCAGCTTTTTCCGTCCATCCCTTGGGCAACAGCGACTTAACTTCCCTCCTCAACCCAGTGCCTTTTACCCAATAGGGGCTGGATTTGCTAGGACCTCTCCCCCAAGCTTTAGGGTAGAGAAAATTTCTTATCGTGGTGATTGACTACTTCACCAAATGGATTGAAGCCGAACCACTAGCCAAGATTTGTGAGAGCAACATCATGACTTATGTGTGAAAGTCCATTATCTACCATTTTGGCATACCCCGGTCCTTTATGACCAACAATGATACCTAATTTGACAGCGGAGGCTTCCGTAGCTTTTGCAAGGAATACAATATTCGACTCAAGTTCTCTTCTGTCGCCCATCCGACCCGATCGGCTCTTTACTCAGCCCTAACTGACCCGACCGGCTCTTTGCTCAGCCTGTCGGATGACTCCAGCTCAGAAGTTGGCTTGGCAGCTTCTTCAGCAAAGGCCCTAGCATCGGCAACTTTAGTCGCTAGAGCCGCTTCCTTAGTTTGGGAGTGATCGTCAATGATGACGACTTTGGGTTGTCACCCCTCCTTGGTCGGCTACTGTTGTTGCTATTCAACTTGCTGATGTATTGCAGCAGGTTGGGCCTGCTAATGTTCTATAGCTAGTTGGGCCTGGATCGACCCTGTCGACCTACTTAACCCTCGGATTTTCTTGGTCAACTTAGTTTTAACTCACCGCCCCAGCTAAGTAGCAATTTCGGCTGCTTGCAGCTAGAAGCCAGCTACTTCCTTGGGAGCAATATTCCCCCTTAGTCTCTTTTAGGGCCTGGCAGTGGAGCCCGACTCCTCACCTCTTGCCTCTCCTTTGTAGTTATCTTTGAGAGGGAGGGCCAACATCCCGGCCCTAAATTTATCGGCCTCAGTGGGCGGGGCCGAAGAAACAGACGCCACTCAGAGTGATGCTATGTCAAAGTGGTTCATCCACTCTCGAGACCCGTCATAGGAGCGAATCTTGTCCAGCTACTACCTCTCGGGCTTGAGGAGGCACTGCCTCAATGCGTCCCTATTTATCTCTGGCTAGTTGGGACATGAGAGCACGCTGTCGGTGCCGAACACCCAGATGAAATGCTACTTCCAATCCCTAATTGACTTAGGAGCATCCATCATAAATTTAAAATTTTCACTATAGTGGAAGAAATAATGAGGGTCGTTCTACATTGACTTGACGCCGACTAGGTGCCCAAATAGGCGCATACTCGGCTCGACGCCGACTTGGTGGCATATAACCACGAAACCCACCAACACCCTAATAGCGTTAGGGGTTAATTGGTTGGGGGAAACCCCCATAACGATGCACTCTTCCTTTATAAAGGAGTGAAGTGGCAGTCGAAGCTCATACTTGAGGTGGGCCAAGTAGAGTGGTGCCATGTTGTTGCCATGGTGGTATACCGCCTCATGCCTTGCCAGCACCTCCAATGTGAACACCCTAAGGATATCATAGAGCCCATAGTATTGCCTGAGCTCCATAGCACAAACTTTTGAGTGGATTGGCCTGAGGAGAGTGATCCTCTCTTCGTTACGGCCAGTGAAGGAACTCTGAGAAGCCATACAAAATTTATGGTTACAAGAAATTTAGGAAGATTGGAGAGGAATGAGCGTTGAAGATTTGAAAGCAAGAGCTTGTAAAGAATTCTTCTTTGTCCCCAATGAGTTATTTATGTAATTTAGGAGGCACATGGAGTTATCTGAATGGTCGCTACATTTTGAAATGAACAAACGAGATTCGTCTCAAAATCTCAAGCGGTTCACACAAAATCCAAAGCGTCGTTCCCCTTTACTCTGTGCTACTTCCCTTGAAAATCAAAGCAACGTCATTACTCTCTGACAATTGACAGTACTTTCATGTTGTTTCAAACAATAACATTTTACTTGCCCAATAAAGGCTTCATGAAACTCACTAAACGACATCCTCTCGGCGAGTAGTCGACCATGCATTAGTCAACCCTCAACGATCGATTGCTGATTTTAAGAATTTTTCTCAGGCACTTATCTCGAGAAGTTCAAATGTCGGCTAGTTAATAGTTTGCCCAATTGGTTCTATTGACCCTATGCTTAGACAAAAAACCAGAACGTCAGACTGGTAACTCAAATTCGAGGCATATCTTTTTAACAGAAGGCGAGTCGACTCTCAAGCCAACAGTTAAGAATTTTCAAGTCTATGTTAAGGCCAAATCATTCAGAAATACATAAAGAATGCACAACACAAAGGAGCAATTTCAAGTGCAAAAGTATTTATTCATTCATTGATAAAGTATCTTTACAAAGTTATAATGTATTTATACATACAACAAAAGTATAAAAGAGAGAAGGTCAAGAGAAAGCTAGAAGTCTATTCCAGCTCCTGGAGTCGGAGGTGGGGAACTCCTAGGTGCAGTTGGCGGAGGGGTGGAGCAGTCTCCTCCATTATCCGAGTCGTCCTCATCCTCGTTCATATCGAGCCCTCCCCTGAGTGCTTCCACCTCCTTCAACTCGTCCAAGTAGTTGGCAACAATTGGAGGGTAGTGGAAATGATCGGGCGGGCTTTTCATCTCAACCGGGAGCTACACCAACAGTTAATCATACCCGATTTTGCAAGATGTCACCACTTTAGCTTTCCCAATTAAACTTTTGTGATATTCCTCGATGATCTCCTAACGGTAGGATGGGCAACTTCTTCTTGAAGCTTGATGAACGTTGCATGCTCTTCGCCTAGCCGATGCCTCGCGTACACCGCTACCTCTTTCTCTGATTTGGCGAGTACCTCAACGCGATCCCTCTCTCAGAGAACCTCTTCCATCTTTTTGGCCCTTTTCTCACTCTCCTCCATTTCTCGGTTGAGCCTGTCGACTTCAAGAACACTCGGGGCCAGCATTTCCATGGCTCGATCCAAATCATCCTCTTGATCAGCCCTCAAAGAAACCACTTCCCCAAGGATCTTCTGATATATGGTCCACATCCGCTCTATCCGACCATACATCTCCTACTCTAATAGATCCCCTCGAATAAAATAGTTATCAAGGGAATGGGGAAGACCAATATCATGAACCTACTGAAGATATTTCTCCTCCTGAGGGAGGCTAAACTGGTCGATCGCCCTCGATTCAATCCGCCTAGAACGTAGAACGGTCCCCCAGACATCAAGATAGAGTTCAGCCTCGAAACAAAACTCTGGTTTTGGCTCCTGTCCATGTCGAGCACCGTTTGAAGTGAGCCCGATGATGTACTTCCTCATCTTATCCCACTCTTTCTCTCTGATATCGGCCACACGGTGAGGGAAGGGATATTCTAGCTCAGGAGGAGACACTATCTCCTTCTCTACCAGCTCCTTTCCCGAGCGAGTCAACTCACAGTGGTGACTGGACAACTCTCCCTCTTCAGCAGCTCTTTTATTGACTCTCTCTTCTTGAGAAGCCTTGTCCTGTTCCCCTAAAGACGACTTGTCCAAGCAGACGACATCTGCCTCAGTCAGCTCAACAGCCGCCTGTACCTCCTATTCCTCATCTTCCCCTTGAGGTACCTCCTCCACGTACCTCCTCCATTGTGGACAAGGGTGGGAGCAGCCTCCTCCTCAGCCGCTTTGGCCTCCATTAGAGGAATGTCTTGGTGAAGACTCTTTGTTGGCCTAGTGGAGGACTCCCCCTAGGGATCGGCTATAGGAACATTAGGTACCGGAGCCGCCTCTGCTACCTCTGTGATGAGAGCTGAGGCTCTATCAAAATCTTGGACGGTGAAAGGCTCATTCGATACCCCGGCAAACCACAGGACTGATTTGTCGAGCAGGCCCTCGAACCGACGAGAGCCAGCATATGCCTTGACCATGTCGAGCTCGACCGTCTCAGTAGCAGATAGCACACCCCCCGAGAGGGTATTCCTCCTTATCTTGGGCCAATTAGAGCAACCTAACTCTAGGTCGTCCCCCACGACCTAAACAAAATTCTCCTTCCAATCCTTGTGAGAATCAGAAAGGTTGGTGATAAGCTTGAACTTTCCCGCTATTTGAAAATTAAAATGAGGCTCTTTTTGAGTCACCTTCACGGCCACCAAATGGCCGAAGACTTTCAATGATGGCCTAATCCGTAACCAGTGACAGATCACCACAAATCCTACTAGGACCACAATGGCATTCGGTTTCATCTATGCCGATGACACCACTGGCACCTCAAACACTTGCTTGAGGAAAGGGTGTAGAGACAATCTCAAACCACATTCTAGATGCCTCACATAGAGCGAATTCCACTTCGGCCCATGATCAAATATAGCCTCTGACCTCGTCGGAGCATACAAATCGTACGCCTCAGGGATGTCGAACCTTTTAGATATTGTATCCATTTGTGGTAAAGTCACTTTAGAGTGAATCTTCTCTAGAAGAACTTGATGATCAACTAGTTCGGAAGCCACTGGAGATTTAAGAGCTAATCCCTGGAAAAGATGAATGGAGGAGATCTTGAGTTCTCTCAAGGGAATTCGAAAAGACAATAGTCGTCTCTTGTGTGGCCCTATTTCTATAAATAGACAGTTGATTTTCAAACTGCCATAATTCGAACCGTCGGATCTAGCTATATCCAACGGCCAAGATTTATTTTTAGATTCCGAATCACCCTCAGAGATCGAGGCGCAGCCCTCACCTCGAATAGCCCATAATCTACCATAAAAATGAGATTGCAGCAGCAAAAGGGTGTCAGATGATGTCAGCCACGTCATTCAAAGCATCCACATCCATCCAGAAATGATTTTTTATTCTTTTTTTACTCGGACCCGGCTAAAGCCGCCTCCAAACGAAAGGGGCCAACTGTTATGGTGTTTCCACTCGCCGAAATACAATTTATTGACAAGTGACGAATATATATATTTCCGCAATCAATGCCCCAATCAACTTGGTAGCCCACGCCTAGCAGAATCTTACTTAGTCGACTAGTCGAGACGATATTCATTTGTGTGGATTCGAAAAGTGGTACTAGTTAACCTGCTTGTCGAAGACAACTCACCAGTAGTCCACTCGACCACGTGACTAACACCTCACGAGGATGACTTAAAAGGCGTTACTTCTCGGCGAAGCTACAGGATAACTTCTGCTTCGAGCTTATCCTCGGTGACAATGTGTCCTCGTCGCATTTAATGCTTAACAGGCATCATCATGCCTCTAGCCCCAACAGTCTTTATGACTTATCAGGCCATGTGGGCCACCATCATACTCCTTCTCACTTCTCATTTACTATTGAGAAGATCCTCCCTTCAGTGGCTAGCCGACACCTGTAAAGCAGAGGCTGACCCAGCTACTAGCCCGCACTTCGTCACCGCCCTTCTGTGCTCGGCCGAAGTGACTAATCTACCCCTTATGCACTGACTATAAATACATGTACTATTCTAACATTCAAATGGTTCACCAATCTGATCCTCTAACGCACACACTGCACAATTATAAGAACACATAGTTCTTCCTTTACCCCACTCAAGTCATCAGCTAACTTGATCGTTGGAGGTACAACAGGGGAACCAATCCTCGCCCTCTCACGACTTTCTATATCTGCAGATTGTTCATTAACCCCATTCAAGAACCAGACATTAAGTCAGAGAAGAAAGCGTCCCTCTTCAATACTGAACAAACCGATCTTATCCTGGATCTAACTAACTGTGTGATCACGTAAACCATCAACAACATCCATCTGTCTCCCCAAATCCATATATCCTTCCCATTGCCAACATGCCATCTCATTGCCGCCTGGAGAATGAACTGTGCACCGTATATATTATGCCAGAGTTGTGAAAGACTTCGACCCAGATTGGCTTCCATAACAAGCTTTTGGAAAATAGGATACAAACCGACAAATATGAGGGATACATAATAATCTCCATCCTTGTTTTGCAAGAAGATTAGCTTCCATAAACAAGCTTTTTGAAAAATATTTAGCTTTAAGGAAAGTGGCGGCATCCCCCCACTTTCCTTGGCCAGATGTAATTTATCCCGCTCGACCAATGCTTTTACATGAACCACCTTTATGTCCCAATCAAAATCGTGCCAGCATAGAATGCAAAGAAGTGCCCAAGGATAGAGACATGCAAATAAGTGCTCGAGGAGAGAGGCAAGCAAAATACACTCATGCTATATGTAGGAATAGCATATTAGCATGTGCACCGATTTAATGAGGACTTCTGCCCAGCTTCAAAAAGAAACTTCTTTTACCATATCTGTACCTTCTTCCAAACCCTATTTCCCGTACACTCTCTCAAGAACAGACACATGTCTAATGATACAGAACCTTTTTGATTGCTATTGCCTGAATCAAAGTCGCTTTCACAAATAAAAGGCTATTATCTGCAAAGAAAAGATGAGACAACCGAGCTATCGTCCTCCCACAAATTTGAACTTCAGATTGTGCCTTGGAGAGGAACCAAAACAAAAATTGTACACGCATAATAAAAAAATAGGGTGAAAGGAGATCGCTCAGCCGAAGACTGCACGGAGGAACCATATGACCCCAATATTGGATTTGGGGGTGTAGACAAAAACCTGGGAACAAAATCAGCACGCAGCAAAAACCTCCCTGATCGGTCGATCGAACAAGCCCGTTGGTCGACATATTCGACTGACAGGAACAAGCTGAGAAAAACCCTCTGGTCAGTCGACCGACAGGAAATATCAGTCGACTGATATTGTGCATGAAGCAGACTGAGAGTAATTTGTTCTTGTCAGTCGACCGATGCAAAAGTACCGGTCGACCGATAGTGGGTCAAACAGTTTCCTGGTCCGGTTGAGAGTTAGGGTTTGTATAAATATAAGTGGTGTTTGACTATTATTTTGAGCGTCCTTGTAAGAGTATTTTGAACACTTTGAGAGAGATCTTCAAGAGAGAGATAGCCATTTTGCAAGCTTGTAATCTTCCTTAATAATCAAAGAAATTCTGGCATGGCTCTCGAGGACGTAGGTATGTTTGCCGAACCTCGTTAAATCTTGTGTTCTCTTCTTTATTTGTTCTTTCCTACATCTTTTATTTTGCTATGAGTTCTTGATTACTATTTGTACGTCACAATATCCGGAGGGCACATTGCGTGGAGGTTCATTGATAGGTCGTCGATAGATTAACCCCAACAACTGGTATCAGAGTGAGGTTTTGGCAAAGATTTGTTTGAGAGCTATGGCAGAAGAAGGCAAATCGTTGATTGAGAAGTTTCACGAATCAGACTTCGTCTAGTGGAAGTCGCAGATGGAGGACTATCTGTACCGGAAGGATCTTTACCGCCCGTTGATGTGTAAAGCTAAAGGAAAGAAGAAGGAGAAGACAGATGAGAACTGGGAAATACCGGATCAGAAGGCTCTAGGGCAGATCCGGTTGTCGCTCGTAAAGTCAGTCACACATATTGAAGGAGAAGACGACGGTGGGGCTTATGGAAGCGTTCGCAAAGATGTACTAGTAACCGTTAGATATAAACAAGGTGTATCTCGTCAAGACACTCTTCAACCTCAAGATGGCAGAAGGCTATTCTTTCACGTTGCATCTCAGTGAGTTCAACATGATTGTTAATCAACTTATCTCAGTCGACATTATGTTTGATGATGAAGTGCAAGCTCTACTGATACTATTGCAGTTGTCGGACAGTTGGGCATGTCGTTGTTTTCGTCAAAAGTTACTGTTTTTATTGCTGTTAAACCTGTTACACCATTCATCGATTACAAATTCAAACTGAAAGAAAAGTCAATCTTTATATAAGATTTTCTTACAATGAAAAAGTAAAAATTATAACTTTATCCAACAAAACGTAGCAGTAGTTTATCTCCTGTTGCTTTGCGTGGGATCTTTGCCTATGCTGGGGATGAGTTAGTCTGTAGACCGTCACGGATCAGATCCGGTTGACAAGTTTAATTATGTTTTTGTTTCACGAAGGAAACAATTACAGCAGCGACAATCACGACCAAGTGAGATTGTGGCTCTTCTCAAGTTCAAAACAAAGTTTGATCCGAAGGAAAGAGGGGGAGAGAATCTCAAATCTTTCGAAAGCTTTTTTCTTTATGAAAAAGTTCGCCAAGATCTGCCAATTCTCCTCTAAAATTCATGGTTTACTACTCAATTTGACAGCACCTCGCCCTTAAATTTTAGATCCTCTCCAATGAAGACCCTCGGCTTCTACTTATAGGCTTTTTTCACCGTGTTTTCTGATAATATTAAGTATTTTGATGTCATCTACAGTCGATAACCGCTCAACCGTACTTAAGGATAACATCAAAACAGTTTGGGAGGTCCTGGAATGAAAGAATGTTTAAAAAAATATCAAAATCCGTGTTTTGGAAGGTTTGGGAGGCCAAAATAATTATGGTGGCTCGCATGGGTGCGAGCCACCATTTTGTGGCTCGCACGCGTGCGAGCAACCATTTTGTGGCTCGCACTCATGCGAGCCTCCTAACCCGTTGTCGTGTCTTTTTTACCCTTTTAGCTATTTTTATCTTCTTTGTTCTGCTTGCTTTCCCCTTTTACAGGCGTTTTGTCACTTCGTTGACTTGTGCGCTTTGCTTTATGTGTTTATTGGCGTTAGATAATCTTCTTTAATTCGGATAATAACGTTTATCGTCTTCTCACCATCTTGGACTGTGTTCAGGGACCTATAGGTAATTTTTGATGCATACAGATGCCCTCTCCAAAGTGTTTCAGTCTCGATTCTTTTATAGAAAAGCCTGAAATGCTTTGGATGTGATAGGCCCAATCTTCAGTCGATGTGAAAGGATCTGTAATTGGCTTTAGTTCTTGACTTCATCAGCCTTCAATCTACCTGGTATTTTATAGAATAGATGAAGTATTTTCGGTGCTGCGTTTATCGTCTGACCGTTATTGAAGTCTCGAACTGAATTTGGTATATTGTTTCTAAATTTAGCTCATGCCATTGAGTTGACTTTGAACTGATCATCTTCACCGGGAATTCATATCTGGATGTGATTGAACTCCTTGGAATCGTCCTTTAACCTATAATTTTCCTTAGATTTATTTTGGGGAGGCTATCGATGCGTTGACCGGCGTGAATACAATTTATGCTCATACGTTAACTGGAGTCTACATAGTTTAAGCTCTTAAGGCGTTGAAGCTAGGAGGACCAGTTTATACTCGTATACTCCTAGGAGTTTTAGGAATTAGTTTAACCTCATAAACCCGTCGGAGGTTGCCAGGTTTCCTTAAGAATATTTTGAGTGATATTCTCTAGAAACTTCCCGTCAAGGATAGGAAATAGTTTAGACTCGTATACCCATTGGAGTAGGAACACGTGTGTCAAACATGTAAAAAATGCTTGAAAACGGATCAAAATACCCATAAATTGGCCAAACAGCTCACCACACGTGCGAGCAGTAAGTAATGACTCGCACGTGTGCGAGTCAGGGAAGTGTGGCTCACACGAGTGTGAGCTAACAAAAGGGGTTTGGGTCTGGTTCGGTCTGACTTGATTTGGTTCGGGCCGACTTGGCTTGGTTCGGGTGTTTCGAACTGGGTTTGGTTCGGTTCAAGGCCCTTTTAAAACCCCGACTTCTTCATCTTCTTCACTTCTTCGTCGCTCCAAAATTTTTTTCCGAACCATTTTCTCAAGAACACATTTCAAATACCTTCCAAATCCTCCTTACCCTTTGTCTCTTTGAATCTTGTCTTCGAATCCCATTGATCTCGGCGGATTCAATCTTGAGGGCTAGGGTTTTGGTTTAAGTCTCAAGCTCGAGTACTTCATCAATTCCTCCCAACCGAGCCTGTTCTTCATCGAGTTCAGGTGGGAATTAAACCCCATATCCCTATTTTCAATTTTCTTTCTCAATTTGATTTGATTTTGGTCATAAAATCTCCTTATTCTCTAATAGGGTTTCGATCTCTTCCCCTTTCTTTGGGTTCAAGGGTTTGGGTTTAGCGCTTCTCCTTCTCCCGAGCTCAATTCCTCTTCAAGTTCTTGGTAAGCTTCATCCTTCATGATTTGAGCTAGTTTGATTCTTGAATTTCAATTTCAAGAGTATAGCCGAAACCCTAATTTGGTTGAAGCCTCAAAACCTTGGTTGCATGTAGATCGAACCAAACTCCTTAATTTTGGACTTTCGTCGATGTTGTAATCTTGAACTATTTGGTTGTGTATACTTTGTATTTCAATCAAGTCAAAGCCCTTGGATTGTTTGAACTTGGTTAGGACTCGTTGGATTGAGTGAGAATTGAGTTCTCAATTTGTGGGAAATATCGAGGCTCTCAACTCCTAAATTTGTGCATCGGTGAAACCCTTGTATGCATGAATATGGTAAAGGATAAATTCTGGTTATAATCCCCTTAAATCCTCATATTCAACTTGGTTAGGTGTATGTGAGGTATTTAACTTGACCCTATACAAACGCCGTGTTCTTGAGTTTGAGAAATTTGGCTTGCCTGCTACCCTCCTATTGTGAATGTGTAGTCGTGCATGGAAACTGATTTCATATGAACTGAACTTTTAGTTTTGTATTTGGATGTGACTAAAATTCCTGGACCTCGATTTTCATCATGAATAGTTACGTAATTTGAATCCGGAACCCTGCATGATAACTGCTATATCAAGCTTTTAGTGCACACGATAGCATGATTTGTAGGCACATTGTGCTTCTTGTTTGGCCATGTTCATGTCTTGAACCAAAACCCCGAGATATTTGGCTTGATTTATTGCCTGATCTTTTTATATTCATTTCTTGACATAACTGAATCATTAATTTTCTTTGCAGATTAGTCATGTCGCCAAAGAGGTCACGTATCTAGAGGGGTTGTTCAGCTACTCAGTTGCCCGAGCCAGCGCCTTTCAGTTGCATAGGTATAATGTCATCGCCTCCTTTATTCACAAATTCAATATTAATATATCATACTGCATGTTGCATCCCCGCTTTGTTCTCCTTGGTGTGGCAATTGGGAAGAGCCGCCACTCTCCTTCGTGGGAGTGGATGCTTCACAAGACGTGTTTTGCTTGGTCGAAACACGTTTTAAGGCATATGGGGCGATCTCATGTTATGTCGCACTACGCTGGCTAGGGTATGTTATTGTGTCATTCGCACGTTAATATGCTTAGTCCTTTACGTGTGTGATATAGTTGAAATCGTCTCACCATTTATTAGGTCGTGACTCTATGTCACAGCTTGTGAGTCAAGTTCGATGCCTATACTGCCTTAACATAGGCGTTTATGACTATATCTAACAATTGTACATTGTTTTACCTCAGTTGAATTTCTCTCAAGGGGGTTTAATGCTCATGCGGTGGAAGATCACTGTAGTGAGGCTTATGCCTCTACTGATGAGCCCATCCCTATAGCGGTGGTTCCCCAATTCGCTCCGGGTGCA
Organism: Asparagus kiusianus; assembly: GCA_022839385.1. Taxonomy (NCBI): domain Eukaryota; kingdom Viridiplantae; phylum Streptophyta; class Magnoliopsida; order Asparagales; family Asparagaceae; genus Asparagus; species Asparagus kiusianus. Next base: position 55,399 of record BQKN01055862.1, read on the forward strand.
CCGGGAGAGCTCCCGTAGCTAATACGAATGGGAGAGCGCTATAGTTTAAGACAACTTATCATAGACGCGCCCCTAGTGAAGGATCTAAGTTCTACGCATCCATTGAGGAAGCTAGAATACTTGTTTGGCGACTCTATAAAAGATCCAGCGGCTGCATCTCTTGGAACCGAGCAATGGCTGCATCATGATGACGGTGGCCATTTACATCTCCCTTCAATTCCTCATCACCGTTTGCTGACAGAGTTACGGTGTTAAGTCGTTCCGTGAGAAATGTCGTGGAGGTTAACAGAGGAACATGACCATATTCATTGTGGCTACATCACCCATGGCACGACTCCTGGGTCAAGTGTTCGGAATCAGATAACAGGGTTATATCCGGGGATCGTGGGATTGAATGACCCACCCAAAGATGAAATCTTTACTGTTGCTAACACCGTGAAGAATCGTTTCGCGATTTTAGGTTGAGAGATGCCAACAACCGGTCACTAATGCTATGGATGAGTACATTCGTCGTATAAGCTTTGTTGGGCTCGCTTGAGCAATTATATCTTGGACCGATTTAGTGAGGAGTTAAAGGCTAGTGGTTTGTACGCAGCTATCCGTGCCACCACCTATGGGCTGACAATCAATGTCCCTCACTTCTTGGCGCTATTGAAACTTTACAATCCAAACACCAACACAATTTTAACCAAGTATGGTGAGTTAGGATTAACACTGCACGAGATGCATAAGGTCTCCGGTCTCCCAATGGGTAACATGATTTAGCAAGAATACTTCTCTGCTAGCCAGGAGCTGCAATAGTTGAAGTCACGGACGCCCAACCGCTACAATACTCTCTAGGATTTCACCTGCCACTACCACATAGCTCTGGCAGGTACTGATCCATTGTCAAAAAAGCCACGGTCGTAGATAAGTTTGAAGAAATTTGTGGATTATCTATTCAGGAACACAGACAGTAGCTTTCGCGAGGCAATCCATGAGTTGACGCCGCTAAGTCCCTCCGAAGTCAACAAATTAATCAAAAAGTCCAATGCCTAGTCTTACACTACAGCTGGCATTGAGGATGGTTTTGCTGTTGGAACCAATTTTCAAACATTTTTGTGGCAAGGTTAAAGCCGATCCGGCCTATGAAGTTGCTTGTCGGGTACCTCGTCATTTGGTTAAAGAAGTGCATGGTACTATATAAGTCTATCGATGTGCTACCTCTGGAAGTTCTTTACCCCATAGTTTTGCTTGCTCATCGAAAGAATCTATCTCTTCATCCGGCAATGACCGTGGATATTCACAAAGGGCTTCGCCAAATTGTGAGTGCGTTCACTCAAAGAGAGGGTAAGCCATCAGCTCAGATTCCTCTCACAAAGGTAGAACTTTCTGTAGGCAATAAAAATTGCCTTTAATCCTTATCGAAGAAGTTCAGAA
>BQKN01055862.1:56827-75277 GCA_022839385.1 Asparagus kiusianus
GCTGACAGGACCCCCTAAGTGGTCACATCCCACAGCTAGGGCGGCTGACTCCCTGACCCCTACTAGTGGTCAAATCCCACAAGTCAAGGGATGGCACATACCATCCCTTGCCTATTAAAACCCACCTTCAGCCAGCATAAAAAGGGGAAGGAGATCTGCCCAGTAAAAAGGGAATGGGCGGTTGCATATTCTGCTGGCTAATCTCCCAAAGGTTGAACCTTAGCTCTTTTGCTAAAGGCTCCCTCATTTGAAGAGACTCGTCGGAACCTTCTGACTTGAGGCTCTCGGGTAGACTCGAACCCACTCACACCGGACCTTCTACTGCGTACTGAAGTTCCGGCAGCAACTTCGATCGGATCGTCCAAGGGAAGCAGACTCGGCACGAGCACCGAGCGAGGCCGCTCCCTCATTTGAAGAGACTCGTCGGAACCCTCTGACTTGAGGCTCTCGGGTAGACTCGAACCCCCTTACATCGGACCTTCTACTGCGTACTGAAGCTCCAGCAGCAACTTCGATCGGATCGTCCAAGGGAAGCAGACTCGGCACGAGCACCGAGCGAGGCGTCCTATCGCTACCGAAAGTCCCCACGTTAAACAAAGAGGGCATTCCCTCTGCTTCTGTTGTAATTCAGATTGATTTAGTTTGTAATAAGCTTTCTTATAAATACAAACAAAATCCCCCATTCTCGGGAAAATCAGAAATTTACACCTACACTTTCCTATACTTATTTGATGGCTTGGTTAGTCCTTCACTGTTTGGACATGATGTCGGCCCTAACTTCTGTAGATCCCTCTATTTCCTTTTCTCCAATTAATAATAAACTACAAATGGAAAGGACGAGGGTTTGCGGAGATTAAAAAGAAGTTCCAGAACCAAAAGTGTTGGGTCTTCCCTACTTGTTTCCCGTGATTTTTAGGTTAATATGGCGACTCGCTGATTGATATGGAGAAGCCGAGTATGAGTCTGACTTCCCTCGATTCCGGTTACTTTGATTGGTTGATTAATATCTTGCTAGGCTACATGATCTTTCGTGTATAGAATCACTGTTATATAGAGCCGTACTTACCGTGTCGGTTCGCCCTTCAGTTCGGGTATGTTCAGATTTATATCGGGAACCCAAACCGACAGCTCCGAACTCGCGATGGTCTAATAGATGGGGCTCATGCATGGCTATGGAATATCACCGGCTATACTAGTGCTGGGTTTAGCCTTCCTGGTATTGAGCATAAATTAGAGATAACTTTTCTGTAATGCCGGTGGTTTTTGGCAGCCAATGAGTCTATGCCCATACGGCCGATTGCAGAGTTGGCGGACGAAGAAGCTGCTCGGATTGCCACTCGGATGGTGCATGATTTCGAGTTTTAGAAGAGGAGAAGGAGGGAGACGATGGGTCCTTCTGATCATGAAACACAGAGGGAGTATGTCTTTCCCTCTGGTGAAGAAGCCTCGGAACCTTATGCTACAGGTGGTGAAGAGATTGGAGCCAATGACGAGGAGCTGGAAATAGGTCTATCGAATCCTCTCTCTTTAAAATTATTTGAGTTAGTGTTGGCCGATCATGCTCGCCGCTCTAGCTTGCCTAAGCCTTTGCCAGCTCCGAGGAAGCCAAGAATGCGAGTTTTACGCACTTATCCTAACAAGATGTGGGTTGAAATCCCAGGTGCAGCTTCTGAAGAGGAGGGAGAAGAAGAAAGGCCTTGTCCCATACGTCGAATGAGCTCTCAGCCTACAACTCAAGTCGCTTTGAGGCTAGAGTCACGTTCTAAATTTGCTCTTGAACGAGTCATCGATTCGGAGGAGGCTCGCCCTGCTAAGCGTAAAAAGTTAGCTTGCAAGCGACGTAGTGGACCCCCGGCTTCTGAAACGAGGCCTACCACTGACATGCTTGTCGATGAAGAAGGTAATGTTTCGACTCTTCGTGATCTTTTGACTCTTCCACTTATTAATTCTTAGACTTAGCCATTATTGTGTCTTAGGAGGTCGTGAAGAAGGTGAAGAGGCATATGATCCTCTTTCTCCCAGCTTTGATGATTTCGAAAGATCTGACTTCTCATGACAAATGGATGAGACCATGGCCGAGGGACCTACAGATGCTGAAGCAAGTATAGATGCTGAAGCTGGTGCGGGCTCCGGTGTTAGACCCGATACGACTGAAAGGGTTGAAGATCCAGGTAAATCTAACAACAATGATACGTCTTTCATTTGGCGGGAACTGAACGATGGAGAATTCGTATCCTCGCTAACTTTTTCCATGCTTCTTACTCTGTTAGAAAAGCTGCAAGAGGTAGGTCCGAGAAATAGGGTCCCGGAGCCTAGCACCACTGTTGAAGGTGAGTCTCATTTGACTTTTTTCGTGAATTTTATTTCTGACAACTTCTATTTTAACGCTTGAGTTTCCTATAGATGTATTAAAGGAGGATCTCGGTGACGAAGGGGCTTTCCAAGACGCATCTCTCAGAGAGATAGGTGTACCCTCGTTTGATCCAACATCGGCCCCTCTAGACTCTAAGGATAGGCTGTTTGATGACATGTTGTTTGAACAAGCTCAACATGAGGCCGCCGAACCAATAAGCACCACTGGTTTGCCTACAAATATGATTCTTATTCCCCTGTTGCACTCATTCATTTGTCAGTTTTCATTTACCCATTAAAGGGCTCTAATCGTAGGACCAGTCATTAAGACTGATATAACTACTCTTAATGGCAAGTCTGGTGAATCTGAGGGTCTCAATTTCTTGCTTTTGGTAGGGATTGTTATCGATGCTCGGTCATCAGCTTCCGAGCGATAACTCCTGATTCCTTCAGAAACGCCAACTACAGTACCTGCTGCAACTATTGGCGATAGTTTGACTGAGCAAGTCGTGAGGCCAACTGAAGAAGACGGTACTTCAACGGCTATTACACCCGTAGTGCTTCCTACGACTCATGAAGTTGAGTGAACGGAAACATGTATCGTGCGTTCGGTTGAAGAAAGCTCATCAGGCACTGGTAAGTATCGAACTATTTTTTTTAGAATTATTTCATATCCACCTGGGATATTTATCACTCTTTCCACTCCTTATTTTATTGAAGGGTTGTCGCTTCAACTTCGCGATGCGGTTAAGGCTTTATTATCTGATGATGATCCGAAGAAGCTCATCCTTTGCTTAGAGGTCAGCCACTTCTTTAATTTTGCGAGGTCGATAATCGATAAACTTCTACAGAAGGGGCTCCCTTTCGACTAATTTTGACCATTCCTCAAATGCAAGATAGCCTCAATAAAGGACACTGGCTCTCTGGACATTGCTGATGCTTTGATCGATGACTTGAGAAGGTTAGAGCGTGAGTTTGAAAAGCTGCAAGAGCTCCAATCCGTTGGTGCTCTTGGTTATATTGCTTCTCAGATGGAGACCCATCTATAATCATGGCGTGAAGATCGAGCATCTGCTAGGCTCAGGATTTAGGCACAAAGAAAACGGGTCAACCAGGTGAAGGAGGTTCTCTCTGAGAGATTGGCCCATCTACACAAGCTCGATTCTTCCATAGCTTCTACCGACGTCGAGATAGCGGTACTTAAGCAAAAGCTTGCGGAGGCGGAAGGGCAAAGGGATATTTTGGAGGTGGCTAGGGCCAGGGAGGAACATGGCAGGCTCGTGATATCCAGCAAGGTGGCGCTCTCAGAGGAGAAGTTAGCCAAAATGGAGGAAGAAGCTACGAGGATTTTATCTGTCTCTGAAGACTCTTTCAAGACATAGCTGTAGTGTGAGCTTGAACATGCTTATGTCGAGGAACTATTGAAATTAGAGCAACAAATTATTAGTCATAAGCTTAATGTAGAGTGTTTGCAACTATTGTATCTGAACTCTTGATTTCATTAATGTCACGTATTTTTTGTTCAATATACTTTCGTTCTTATTATAATTTCTCATTCTACTTAGAATAATTAACTATAATACTTATAGGATTTTTGGTAAATCCTAAACCCTCAACGGATTTAATGAGCCTTTACCGATTACCGTTTGAGTCGGGCTAACATGTGAATTGTCTAAGTCCGTTTCACATGTAACGTTACGCTAACGGAATGAAATCCCTTAGACTTAGTGCTACGAGTTTGAATACGTAGACTTGGTCATTTTTACGGGAATAGACTACCCAGTAACATGTATTAGATGCAAACTTTAGGATTTTTGACAAATTCTCAGCCATAAATGGATTTGATGAGCCTTTACTGACTACCGTTTGCATCGGGCTAGCATGTGAATTGTCGAAGTCCGCTTTACATGTAATGTTGCACTAACGGAATGAACTCCTTTAGACTTAGTGCTATGAATTTGAATAAAGAGACTTGGTTATTTTTACGGGAATGGACCACCCGGAAACACGTGTTAGGCGCTGACTTATCCCTTCTTAGGATTCAGGGTAAAATTCCCCGCCGTTGAAGGCACAGATTATGGTGTTATTAATAACAACCTGTCATAATATTGAATATACGGGTTTTTATCCTTTTTACGGCAAAAGACTAACCAAAAACGCGTGTTAGGCACTGACTTATCCCTTCTTAGGCTTCAGGACAAAATTCCCCAGACTTGAATTCTAGTATCTTTTTCACTCGGTGAAAGACTAAACCTGACAACGCGTGTTAGGCATTGACTTATCCCTACTTAGGATTTGAGATAAAATTCCTCAGACTTGGATTCTGGTGTTTTTTCTCAATCGGTAAAAGACTAAACCGACAACACGTGTTAGACGTTGACTTATCCCTACTTAGGATTCGGGATTAAATTCCCCGCGCGTGTAAGGCGTGGATTTTAGGAGTTGAAAAATAGTATCTTCTCTTAGGGCAAAGACGAACCCGATGCTGGAGAGGAAGCATTTTATATTCTATTTTCAGTTGTAAAGAAAACTCAAAGTGGGATCTTCACTCCGAGAATCCGGATAGGTGAAACTAAGAATGTAATCTCCACTCCGAGAATCGAATAGATTTAGATAACCCTAACTTTTATAGGATTGGCTACCTGATCTGAAAATAAAATTCCGACTTCAGTCCTAAATTTTATATGTTTGACCAAACGGGAAAGAGTAAAAGCCTTTCGTTTATCGAAAGGGAATTCTGATTTTGGCCCTAACTGTTTATAGGTTTGACCGAGTGGGGGTTTGAGACAATCCTAACTTTTATAGGTTTGATCGCTCAACTTAAAAATGAACCTCTCGTTCATAAAAGGAATCGAGAAGAGATTTTGGTTGTGACCCTAACTATAGGAAGGTTTGACCGAGTGTGATTTTGAGACAATACTAACTTTTATAGGTTTGATCGCTCAATTTGAAAGTGGACCTCTCGTTCGTGGAAGGAATCGAGAGGGGACTTTAGTCGTCCTAACTGTAGGAAGGTTTGACCGGATAGGCAGTGAAAGTGGAAGTACAAATCATAGTGGGAGTGTTAACTTGTACCGATCACTCAGTGGGGATTCATAGTATTAAGTGATAAAAACTTAACACGAAGGGGTTTGACAATCGTCAAAGATTGGCAGATTAAAATTCCAAGCATTATGCCCTGACTCTAATAATAGGAGTGTTGAGTGCACAGACACAGTGTGAGTTTGAATGGAATAAACCAGGAAGAATTTTAGTTGATCCACTGCCAATTAATTTGATCAATGAGGGATTTTTTGGTGGAAGATTGTAAATCGTCAACAACAGTGGGAGTTTTGTGAGGGAATATTATGGCCAATCCAGCTGATCTCGGGTTATCCTTAAGAACACCCTATACAATATTCTCTAGAAACTTCCCGTTTAATGAATTATCCTAAGCGTGCTAAGGATTTACTTTTTCAGGAACTTTCCATTTATTGGCATCATGATTTTGTCACCATCTTGGGTGATTAAAGAGTATGCACCATTTGAGTTGGAATTTGTCTTTCTTCTTGGAGTTGAGTATTATTGGTCGTCGGATGGTGAGAACTAAATCCCCTTCCTTGAAGCTTTGTTGCTTGACTTTTTTGTCAAAAGCATGAGAAATTCAGGCTTGGTAAAACCTAATTTGCTGCTTAGCTTCTAGACGCCTCTCGTCCAACATCTCAAGTTCTTTGAGACGATTCTTTTGTTGTTCCTCCGTCGTCATCCCTATTGCGAGAGCAATACGAAGGGATGAAATTTGAATTTCTAAGGGAAGAACAGCCTCACATCTATACACCAGTGAGTACGGAGTTGCCCTGGTAGGCGTACGGACTATGGTACAATAGGCCCAAAGGGCTTCACCAAGTTTATCATCCCAGTCTCGCTTGTTGGTTCTCACAAATTTTGACAAAATCTTTATGATTGTCTTGTTGAATGCCTCAGCCAATCCATTTATGGTGGGATTGTATGCCGTCAATGAGACATCTTCAATTCTGAACTTCCCGCAAAATTTGATGAAGGCGTTGCTCACAAACTGAGGATCATTGTCATGTACGATTCGTCTCGAAACTCCATATCGATAGATGATATGGTGTTTGATGAACCTGACGACGTCACCCGTCTTTACTTCTTTTAGCAGAACTGCTTCAGCCCACCTTAAGAAATAATCGATGATTGTCAAAATAAAACGGTCACCTTTTACTGATGGTGGGAAAATAGGACCAACGATGTCCATTTCCCATATCTCGAATGGCCATGAAGTAGTCGATGGGTGGAGGTACGTCGAGGGTTGGTGCATGTAATTTGCGTGTATTTGACATGCGTGGCTCCGTAAGGCGTAGTCAACCGCATCCTTGACCATGATTGGCTAATAATACCTCATTCTTCTGAGACGATCACAGAGCTTGCGACCGGGTTGATGTGCACCACAAGTTCCATCGTGGGCTTCTGTGAGAGCCTCTTCCGCCTCTTTGGTTGAGAGGCATCAAAGTAGTAACCCATCCTATGCGCGATGATATAATGTTTGGGTCATTAAGTTGTAATAGAATCTCGGTGCCCTTCGTCAAACCGAGTCTTTTTCTTTTATGTCTTACAGCAAAATTCCATGCATAATGTAGTCGATAATGGGGAATTGCCAATCTCGAGGCTCGAGTTTAATTTTGGCCGTGTGCACCTCTTTGATATCAAAAGTGCATTCCGGTATAAAAAGTTAATGAGTTTTGATAGTGACCCATTGTTCTGTGTCAGGAGGCTACGCCAAAGATACTACTAATGCCGCCAGCGCATCCGTATATACATTCTGGAGATGCAGAATGTATTCGATGAAGAATTCTTCGAAAGAAGCTGCCATCTCAGTGGCCGCCTTGTGATACAGTATCAAGTCTTGATTACTGACTTCGTATTCTCCTAGAATTTGGTTAACTATTAGCAGGGAATCACCTAAAGCTTCAAGATATTCAACCCCCAGCTCTTTGGCGAAACTAAGTCTAATAAGTAGTGCGTTGTATTCTGCAACGTTGTTAGAGCATTTTCCTATTAGTGAGTAGTCTCGGGGTATCACATGCTTCTCAGAGGAAACTAGGACGACTCCGACTCATGTGGAGATTCTAGAATTACTGGGAGCGCTCGCCGTATTGGTCGCTCGGGAAGCGCCATCTAAATATAATTGCCAATTGTGTTGATGGGAAACAACGTTGACTTCGTGAGTTTTATCTGGCAAATCTTCGTACAATTTGGCTACATCCATTGTAGGATTAGATGCAAAAGATCACAAATCGCATGTCTTTTGACCGACTTCTGCTGTTTGAAGTGCAGATCGTATGGGGATAGGAGTAAGGCCCATTTTGCTAATCTCCAATTCATAGAGGTAGGTTGCGACATGAATATTCGGACTAGGTTAACATTGGAAATGATGTAGATTGTCTGTCCAACGAGATAGTGTCGCATCTTTTGGATGTCAAACACCTAAGTGAAGCATTCTTTCTCGATCATTGGATAACAAGGTTCAGTGCCTACCAAAGTTTGACTCAAGTAATAAACAGCTTGTTCGTGATCGTTGTCATCATCTTGTGCAAGCAAAACACTTAACGAGTGGTTCATCGCCTTAATATAAATCAAGAACGGTTTACCCGACTTTGGTGCTACGAGAACAGGAGGATTCGCCAGATATACTTTGATATCCGTGAATGCCTTTTGACAAGCATCATCCCAAATAAACGACACACCCTTCTTAGTGAGCTTGGAAAACAGTAAGCATTCCCGTATAGATACGAGATGAACCGATGAATATAGGGTAATCGCCCTTACAATCCTCTGAGTTCATTAAGGTATCTCGGATGTTGCAACTCATTTATTGCTTTTACTTTGTTGGGGTCAATGCGGATACCCTTCGTAGTGACGACAACTCCTAGAAACTTTCCACTGAACATTTCGAGGAAGGACTTGGTGGGATTCATCTTTAACTGGTGAGTTCGCATGAGATCGAACATCGTCCTCAAATCTTTGATATGTTCGTCTTTGTTACGACTGTTCACAACCAGGTCGTCGACATAGCATTCAATGGTCTTCCGGAGATGTTCCTGGAAATCTTTGACATTGCTCATTGATAGGTGACATCTGCGTTCTTCAAACCAAAAGGTATAACCACCTAGTATCAGAAGACACCGAGAGAAGTTCTGAATGCGGTGTGTTTTTCGTCGTCTAGGTACATCTTGATTTGATTGTAACCCAAAATCCATGAAGGACATTCTCTCAAATCCACACGTGTTATCGATAATAATATTCGTGATTGGAAGTGGGAAATCATCTTTTGGGCAAGAAGTGTTCAGATCTCTAAAGTCGATACAGATCCTAATTTTTTCGTTCTTTTTAAGGACCGGTACGATATTTGCTAGCCAATCGGGATGTTTCTCTTCTCTAATAAAGCCAGACTCAATCAATTTCTTGACATCTGCATCCATTACCTCCATAATTTACGGACAAAACCATCTTTGCACCTGTTTGACGGGTTTAGCATCCGATTTGATGTTGAGGTGGTGCATCACTACGTTTGGGTCAAGTCCTGGCCTATCTTCATAATTCTAAGCGAAGACATCTATGTATTCCCTAATGAGGGCAATCAACTCCTCTTTCTCGTCTAGTGGAAGATTATCATTAACGAATATAGGTTTCGGATTCTCTTCGTCTCCCATGTTCACCTGGACCACTTTAACTTCGGTGGGTGGTTTTCTTTGCTCGAACCGATCCCTGTACTGAATATTCAGATGATGAATCCACGGGTCTTCCCAAGTGGACAATTGATCATCTTCCTCTATTGTGGCAAGATCGACCGTGACCATATTTGACATCAAGCTTTTGATCATCTTTCCAAGACTAACATCGGAATCTAAATCAGAAGAATCAGATGAGTATCCGTCCTTATTTTCTAATTGATCGAGGACTTGCTAGCAACATTCTTCATCAGATGAAGAAGCATAGCCTAGACCCCTTTTACAGCCATAATAATTATCGGGTTTTCCTTTCGGTACATAGGCCAGACAAGGTAGAACTCATGGGCCTCGACCAAAACAAAGACCTTCTTGAAGTGTGAAATTATATCCCCATTTCTTCATCAAGTTTCGTGATTGTTGACTGTATTTGGAGAGATGAGGTTCGGGTTTCTCTTCTTTATTATTTTCCTTTAAAAATGGGTTTGACGGTGGAAATGTCTCCCATTTGCCGAAAACCAATTCTTTTCCACCCCCTGTCTTAGCAGGAATGACAAGGGTTGTTCCAAATGAGTCTTGGACATGCTTTGTTGTCAAGCAAGACGACCAAAAGGGCATGTGTATGTTAGGGTTCTTATATAGCCCTTGCATTACACTATCAAGACACAACGAATACTCTAAATCGTCATTTATTAATTCCTTGGCAAGTTACCAATTACAAATACCGTCTGACAATTCACCATCATCATGGATGATTACAAAGGGTACAATGTTATTTAGTACAAAACCACCATTGTAATCAAGTCCAGCTTCGATGTCAGCTTCTTCTCCGTTGTCCGTGCCTTGGGCCGATGATTCAGTATCGGATTCAGCACCATAAAGAAGGGAGTCAGTAAAGTAGTTTTCTAACCCCTTAAACGATTGCTTATCCGCAACCACCATCTTGACCTCGTTATCAGTGTCTACATATTTTAAACACTAATGGAGAGTGGAGGGGACTATAAGATTACTATGGATTCTTAGAAAGTTATAGGAGGTTTCAGCATCGATCACGTAGCACGTGACTCGGACTTTAAATATTTAAGTTGGAATTTTATCCTGATTTTTCCCAATGGTCTGGACCCACTGGTCTTGAATCCATAGATGGTGGTGCCTGTCAAAGATAACTTGGTTGTAGGGATCTCAAGATTGTACATCAGCCGGAGTGGCATGATACTGATAGCGGAACTCGGATCGACTTAGATCTGGTTGACGATGCTGGAGCCTATATATCCGGTAAAGTATAAGGGCCAATCATGCTTTGAGTTTATGACTTGCATGTTATCTTTAGTGAATGTTATGCAAGGGAACTGCTTTGCTGTCAAATCGTAGTGTTGAATTGGTGATTCCGAATCTTTAGGAACTGGTTTGATATGAGTGAGGAACACGTCGGCATCAGCCAGGGCTTCTTGCAAGGCTTCCTTCGTGTCTTTAGAGAGGCATAACAATTCATACAGAGTTATTCTCGCTGAGATGTTAGCTAACTGAGTCATAACATCAAAGTGGTATGGCGTGCTTGAACTCCCCAGTTTATCTCTCCCAATCGGACGATTGAATCGAGACTGTTTTAGATTCTGAACCACCTGGTGTTAGGGTTCTTTCCCCTTCTTCTTATTAGTTAGTTGTTGCTGGGATTTTCCTGTAGGTGTAGGGGGAGTCGTATCTACCCCCAGCTCAGCCAATGTTTTAGTATTTGGATCAGAAGCCTCGGGATACTTGTAGTGGTATTCGTTCCAACCCCTGATAGCAAAAACTTCTTGTTCATCTTCGGAAAGTAATAAAGTGGGGATTACTTCATCATCTTTCTCAGGAGTTGTTGTAGCGGGACAACTGGACTTACCCCTACTTTTGGACTTCTTCTTAGATAAGGAACTTGCCCATTGCTCATCATCGAGCAAATCTTGATGGACCCAAAGAATTTCACCATTAGGAGCCGTGTGCTGCACAAGTCCCTTCTGGCATTGTCCATGAGGATTATCGTTAATAGTTTTCACCTTCACTTTTGACATCGGCTTTGGTTGAAACCATGATAGAGGGACCGAGCCAAAGCTGATAGAAACCGTATTTGCGCCCACACTCTTTTCCTTGGGCTTCTTTGGAGTGATAATATCCACATCGATTAGGGCTTGAATTTTATCTTTGAGAGCATAGCACGTCTTCGTTGGATGATGAACTGTTCTGTGGAACGCGCAGTATTATGGATCTGTAGTCTTCTTAGCTCCCTCCTGATCAGTGAATAGGGATAGGTTAATTTTATCATTCTCCAATAAGTATTTGAAGATACCAATCACCTCATCTTCTTTGAAAGAATATTCCTGTGGGAATTTCGGTTTAGAAATCTTCTACTGCCTTGGAGGCCGTTGTTGTCATTGAGGCATTTGTTGCTTTGGCGCTTGTTGTTGCAGCTGCTATTGGAATGTCTGGTTTGCATCCACTGTATTTGCCTACACCTTTCCTTAACCATAGGGGTGAAGTTCTATTTTGGGGCATTATTTGTCGGTTGACCCCTTTCAGCTTTCTTCCTTCTGAGAAAGCGTTCGACCTGCTCCCCACGCACCATGTTTTGGATGGTGCATGACCATTACCTCTAAAACATCCAAAGAGAGGTTGTTATGGCACATTTGGAGAATGATTTCCTCCGTGACCGGATCTCGGCAGTGCATCGTCTTATTCCGGAAGTGTTTGATGAAGTTCTCAACTAGCTCCTCGTCTTTCTGCTTCTCATTAAAAAGTGTCCCAATTGACACTTCAATGTCATTGTCAAAGAAGTTGGTAGGAAACATACTCTCCATGTCATCCCAGCTATTGATACTCCCCGGTTTAAGACAACGGTACCAATCGAAGGCAGTTGCACGAAGGGTTCCTACGAATGATCATACCATCAGGGGTTCATTGTCTGAAATGACCCCTAGATGAGACTTGAAGTAAATCAAGTGTTGAGTGGGCGAACCCCTTCCATCGAACGTCGTGAAGTTAATTAGGTTGAACTTTGTTGGGTACGGAATTGATTCCCACTCTTTTGGATAAGGGCGCGGAATGCCAGTCTTCTTTACTTCTTGAGCAATATTAATAAATTGATTTTGCTCTCTAAGTCTCTCATCTTCTTATCCTCGCTCCTATCTTTCTTTGAGCTATCCTAGGGAGGAACGAAGCAGTCCTTCTTTGTATTGTTCTCATCTGAGGGGCTACCCCCAGCATTGTTGTCAACAGAAGGGGTATCCATGTTGGTATTCTCATCCACTTCTTGATCGCAATAAACTTGGTTAGGATGATTGCGACGGCTGGACTCTCACTGTTGATTTGTCAGCGTCGTGATTTGTTGGCTATGCATTTCTCTCATTTGTTGCATAGCTATTTCTATTTCAAATTTGAAATTCTCTTTCTGCTTGGCTAAAGTGTCCTCGAGGATTTTAGCTATTTGCTCGGTGTTGATCATGAATGACTCGTAGGTTTATCCTATGCTGGATGCAGTGGCATCTGTAGCAATCATAGAATTTGCATCTGATGCTTCATCATCTGAGGAATTCCCTCTCTGAACTCTCCTATAATCTCTAGGCTTGATAGCCCTGGTTTGCAACTGAGTCATCCACTGAGATATTCCAGGGAAAGGATCGGGGCTGAAACGTCATGTGGACTTTCCCTTGTCAGCCATATTGATTATGACTTCTGAGAATTTGTTACCTTAAACGGTCGGATTTCTTTTGCGGAAGCGCCCTAGCTTAGGTCTAGACATTTGGGTGGAGAGTCTCTCAAACACCGAGACCCTCAATGGAGTGGTCTTAGGGCAGCTACACTCTGATAATACTGCCCAGATAAGCTTGGTACACAGATAGCGAGAATCCATTTCCTGGGTATTTCTCTTTCGAGATTTTTTGTACTCCGAGTCTGATAGTACAACTCATCAGCATGATTACCGGAGCAATCTATTGTATGCAGGTATGATTTTCCAAGTCTAACATCGTCGTCTTTGGACGAACAAGCTTCTCTTTGTAGATACAATGCCTCATTGGCACTCTCAAGAGTCACTCGTTTGGAACCACGCCTTTATGAGCGAGAGGCCCTAATGGGCTCTTGGACTTCAGCTCACAATCTAAGGCGAGTAGTTACCGGTACATTTTCCATATGAGGGGTCTTTGACTTATTAGGGAGTCACGTACAATCCCCAGTCTGACGAACTGCTCGGGGTTCATTCGCTTGACCCAAGTGTTATTTAACTGGAGCTTTGACTTGATCTTTATACAAGGGACTAAGACAATCTGTAATCTTCATTTTGAATCGGGACAAGTCCACACTATTATAGGGCTCCACTGAAGGTGAGGGAATCATCGAGATGGGAACAGGGGCTATCGGAGACTCGAAAACAGTCGCGAGAGGCAAAATTTCTACAAACAGGGACTGACTGGCTCAGAGGTGGTGCGAGCCACCATTTGGTGGCTCGGCCTTGGCTGGGCTAGTGTTTGGTGGCTTGGCCTTGTCCGAGGCAGTGTTTGGTGGCTCAGCCTTGTCCGAGCTAGTGTTGTTTGGCTCGGCCTCGGCCAAGCCAGTAGCCAGTAGTTCATTTTTTTTAGGCTTCATTTTGGATTTCGGCTTCCAGATTTGACGTGGCTTTGATGGTTTATTGACCACATCATGTGTTTGCAATTTCTTGGCTTCTTGCATAAGAATTCTTGCGTGCACAAGTAATGCACAACGTTTCTGAATCCATTCTTTAAAGGTTGAACGTGTCCTCTTGACTAGGACCCATTCATTTGTCATTGGTTTGGAGGAATAATTGTTGGCTCACTATCATGGCGGTTGGCACCTTATGGACCTTAGATCCACTTCATAGCGAGTCCCATCAACTGGCTCCAAAGCTTCGGCTAGCTGGCGCACGAGGCGTTGACGTTGTCTTTGACGCGCTCTCTTTGATAGGGTCGGTGCACTTCCAGCAGTAAACTCTTTGATTGGGGAGCTGTAGTTCATGGCCTCCGCTTTGCGGAGTATGTCTTAGGCCACCGCGGGATGAGAATCCTGATTTTGGGCCTTCAAGTCTGAGTCTCCCTGAATCTTCCTTGTGGAGTCTCTCTTATGCCTGCGAGGAGAGGATGATCTAGAAGATGAGGATAAGTATTCCTCGTACTTTGCTTGGTCAAACTCGTACTCGACCTCTTTGTTAACCAGGATGATGATATTCGGTTGTGACACTACAACTTCGGCAGAGAAGCTGTTGGCTCCTACTGTGGTCACCAGTTTATTTTGGTCAAAAGTTATTGTTTTCATTGTTGTTAAACCTGTTACACCGTTCATCGATTACAAGTTCAAACTGAAAGAAAATTCGATCTTTTTATAAGATATTCTTATAATAAAAAAGTAAATATTACAACTTTATCCAACAAAATGCAGCAGTAGTTTATCTCCTATTACTTTGCATGGGATCTTTGCCTGTGTCGGTGACGTGTTAGTCTGTGGACCATCGCGGTCAGATCCGGTTGACAAGTTTAATTATGCTCTTGTTTCATGAAGGAAACAATTACAGTAGCAACAATCACGACCAAGCGAGATTGTGGCTCTTCTCGAGATCAAAACAAAGTTTGATCCGAAGGAAAGAAAGGGAGAGAATCTCAAATCTTTCGAAAGATTTTTTTTCTTTATGAAAAAGTTCACCAAGATCTGCCAATTCTCCTCTGAAATTCGTGATTTACTGTTTAATTTGACAGTACCTCGCCCTCAGATTTTAGATCCTCTCTAATGAAGACCCTGGACTTTTGTTTATAGGCTTTTGTCACCGCGTTTTCTAATAAGATTAAGTGTTTTAACATCATCTGCAGTCGATAACCGCTCAACCGTACTTAAGGATAGATTTAAAACAGTTGGGGAGGTCCTAGAATGAAAGAATCCTTAAAAAACATCAAAATCCACATTTTGGGAGATTTGGGAGGCCAAAATAATCGTGGTGACTCGCACTCACCCGAGCCTCCTGGCCTGTTGTCGTGTCTTTTTGACCCTTTTATCTATTTGTATCTTCTTTGTTCTACTTGTTTTCCCCCTTTACATGTGTTTTGTCACTTTGTTAACTTCTGCGTTTTGTTTTATGCGTTTATCGGTGTCAGATAATCTTCTTTAATTTTAATAATAACGTTCATCTTATTCTCTCCATCTTGAACTGTGTTCGGGGACCTATAGGTAATTTTGACGCCTACAGTTGTATGACCTCAATTAGCAACTCGGCAGGAAAGGAGAAGTTGAAGCTCAGCGAAGTTGCGAGTATGATTCTATCAGATGAGGTTAGATGAAAGTCGGCCGAATTAGAGGGTTCAGGTTAAGCCCTAAATTTCTAGTAGAGAGGTCGAAGCCAGAATAAGGGTAACCAGAACAAAAAGCGATAAAAGTTGAAGAAGGAGAGGTCAAACTTGAAGATGAGGCCTATCAAAGGAAAGTGTTGGAACTGTGGCCAGGAGGACCACATGTCTTCAGTCTTCAAAGCGTCAAAGAATGATACAAATGAGTAGGAGGCACCTATTATGCAAGGTGCCTTGATTCTTTATATGGATAGCGATATTGATTCATGGATTATTGATTCAGGAGCCTCATTCCACGCTACTGCTAATAGGAAGCTTCTTCAAAACTATGTAGTAGGGGACTTTGGGAAAGTGTACTTGGAGATAACGAACATTACAATATTGTGGGAAGAGGTGATGTGCAGATAGAGATGAAGGGTTCTAAGTGGTCTCTAAAGAATATCAGTCATGTACTGAAGTTGAAGAGAAATCTTGTTTCAGTTGGCCAGCTTGAAGCGGAAGGCTATGTTTCGATATTTACAGGGGATTCATTGAAAATCTCAAACGGTACTATGATGGTTGCTCGTGGTAATAAAATTGGAACTCTCTACTTAACTTCATATGCGAGTGATACTCTCGCAATTGCAGAAGGCAAGGAAAGTGCAGATCTATGGCACAATAGGTTGGGACATATTATTCGGAAAGGTATGAAGATTCTACACTCACAGGGAAAGCTATCTGGCATCGATTCAGTGGAAGTTGGTATTTGTGAAGATTGCATAATCGGGAAGCAGAAGAGGGTTAACTTTTAGAAGAGTGGACGACCACCAAAATCTCACAAGCTAGAGCTTGTTCATACAGATATATAGGGTCAAGCTAGTGTGTCTTCTCTTGGCAGTTCGGCGTACTACATCATCTTTATCGACGATCACTCGAGGAAGATGTGGGTATAATTCATGAAGAACAAGTCAGAGGTGTTTGGGATCATCAAGAAGTTGAAAGTCATGGTAGAGAACAAGACATATCTGAAGGTCCTATGCCTGAGGTCAGACAATAGTGGAGAGTACGAGCCGGAGGAGTTTAAGAAGTTCTATGGTCTGAATAGGATTCATTTAGAAAGGACTACTCCAGGAGCACCGCAACAAAATGGTATTGTAGAAAGAATAAATAGAATGTTGATAGAGCGTGCGAGGAGCATGCGTCTACACTGAACTTTAGGATTCTAGAAGAGGTTTGGAGTGGCAAGAAAGTAAGCCTCTCACACTTCTGAGTCTTTGGTTGTGTGGCATATGTTCATATCAGTGATCATATCAGGGCCAAGCTAGAAGCTAAGTCACAGAAATATACATTCATTGGATACAACATTGATGACTTCAAATATCGTCTATAGGATGATAAGAACGGTAAAATCATCAGGAGTAGAGATGTCATATTTAATAAAGAGGTGATGTACAAGGACAGAGACAATAACAAGGATAGCCAAAGCAGTGGGAGAAGCACTAAGGATGTAGTTGTATCTGAGTACATGGATTTAGAGGAACTTCTAAATGGAGGAGGCAATGTTAGTTTTGACTAAAGAACGGATGGGACTCTAGGTGCAAAGACTAGTACCCAGGGCGAGGAGCTTAGGAGGTCATTCAGAGTACCCAAACCAAATCCCAGATATCTTTCGTCAATACATTACTTGCTTTTGATAGATAGTGGAGAACCAGAGTGTTATGTGGAGGTAGTGCAAAATAGTGAATCTTAGTAGTGGGAGCATGCGATACAATAAGAGATGGATTCTCTTCACTTGAATGAGACATGAGAGTTAGCCCAGCTTCCTACGAATAAGGAAGCTTTACATAACAAGTGGGTCTACCGAGTCAAGCAGGAGAGTGATGGTAGCAAAAGATACAAGGCCAAATTAGTTGTAAAAGGATTCCAAAAGAGGGAAAGAGTGGATTATAAAGAGATATTTCTCCCGTTGTGAAGCTTACAACCATCAGGGTGGTGTTGAGCTTAGTAGCTGCTGAAAATCTCTACCTTGAGCAGTTGGATGTGAAGACTACCTTTCTTCATGATGACATGGATGAAGAAATCTACATGAAGCAACATGTTGGCTTCATAGAGGAAGAAAAGGAAGAGATGATATGTAGTCTCAAGAAGAGATTATATGGTTTAAAACAGGCTCCAAGACAGTGGTACATAAAGTTTGATAACTTTATGCAAAGCAATGGATATGGAAGGTGCAATTCAGATCATTGCTTCTACTTCAAGAGGCTCGAGTCCAGCTATATAATGTTATTGCTTGTCACGCCCCGCTTCCCAAATACCCGATAATCGGAACGTGAACAAGCCTGTGACGTATTAGATCAAGGAGAGTATATAAAAATAATCATTTCCCCTTAACCTAATACGCTAAGCGTCTGAAAATAAATACAATGCGAAGTCACAGGTCCCCGATCACAATCAGCAAGAATATAATAGACAAACTCAAAATAAAATAATACATATCACAAATGAATATCATCCAAATACAGGTCAAACATGCCCTTATACAAATTGAACAAAAGAATACTGAAGAAAATGTGAACTACATCGTTCAACGGTAATAGAAAAGAAAATACTACAAGAACAACTAAAATCATCAACTAAGAAGAGATAATTGCTTCGGCCTATTCTTCAACTATATCTACAAGGCACTCCTGCTGTGAATCCTCGGGCTCCTAACGATCTCCCGACTGGACCTATTCTTCTCCTAAGTCTGACGTACACCAGAAAAAACAGGTGTACGTTAGCGTGTATGGAACATGACAAGACCCCACAAAACAAATAGAACAACGAAAACCAAAGCGGAAAGCGATACGATAACAGAATAACAGAGAAAATGTACAACTGGAAATCCAATAAAATCAATCAAGTAACAAGTCGATCATGCAACTAGCGATCAAAACAATCATCCAACTAACTAGTGTATGTAGGAAAATTGTAACAAAGAGAACAAAAGAAAATTGAATTGAATTCCTTTAATCTCGATTACAACTTGATTACAAAAGAGAAGAAAACGAATTTGGTTTTCTCCTTTGTTTAAAACT
>BQKN01055868.1:643-16521 GCA_022839385.1 Asparagus kiusianus
CTAGGGCTACGCGTTGACCGGCGTCCGCCTTAGGGTTTCGGAACCGCTTGGGTTAATGTGAGAGGTTCAATCGTATCCTCAATCGCCGGTGATGAACATCGGGGGATCGAAAATCATTCGGGGGCTGAAATGGCCATCCGGGGGGACAAAATACTGTATAGAAGCCAAAAACTCGGGCGAAACACCCCGGGGTGCCTCGGCATAGCCGAGACACCCTTGGG
The DNA here is from genome assembly GCA_022839385.1 of Asparagus kiusianus. Lineage (NCBI taxonomy): Eukaryota > Viridiplantae > Streptophyta > Magnoliopsida > Asparagales > Asparagaceae > Asparagus > Asparagus kiusianus. The sequence continues at coordinate 865 of BQKN01055868.1, forward strand.
GTGTCTCGGCAATGCCGAGACACCCTTGGGGGTGTCTCGGCAATGCCGAGACACCCCTAGGGGTGTGTCTCCCCTAGTGGTCCCCCTCTCTCTCTTCTTTTGTCTCTTGTACACCTAGGCATGGTCCCCCCCCTTTCCTTATTTTGAAATTCAAGAGAGAGAGAGAGAGCCCCCCCCAAAACCGAAATTCCCCCTTCATTTTCGGTTTTGTTCATCTTCCTCCTCAAGCCCACTTCCTTCATTGAAGAACCTATCAATCCACAAGGAAAGCTTGGATTTTGGTGGATACCCAATTGCCGGATTCTTGTCCTCTTCCAAACGAGGGTCTTGGCCTCCATTTCCGAGCTCGGAAGAAGCTCTCTTGACTTGGGTAAGACCCTTCTTCCATCCTCCTATTCCTTTGTAAAATTTGCATTTTTATGTTTGCAAATAGGCTAGGGATCATGTATGTAATATACTTTGGGGGGTTTATTGCAAAGAGCCGAAAATTTTGGGGGTTTTTGTGCAAAATGGTGATAGCCGAAATTTGAGGGGCTTATTCGCAAAATGTGGCTGAAATTTTGTGGGGTTTCTTGTGTCAAGATGGTTTGAAATTTTGGGACTTGGGTTTGTGCCCATTTGATGAAGAAATGGGGTGCTTTATGCAAAAGTGTTAAAGGAATTGTTTGGAGGGGTTTATTTGCAAAACAGCCCATATAATTTTCTGGGGTCTAATTTGCAAAATGACCACGAATTTGGGGCTGAAATTCAGAGAGTGTTGACCCCAAACCCTTGATCGAATTTTTGGTAGAGGCACTTGGATGCAAAACCAAAAGCTCGAGGAGGGGCTTTTATGTAAAATTGACCAAATTCTGCAAAAGGACTTATTTGCAAAATTTGATCAGAATTACAGGGTACCGGGACGTTAGATGATCAAGTATAACGACCACGCCCCGAGTCACACGTGTCCTTGACCTGAATTTGGCCTTGAGCACGGGGGGTATTTTGGGTATTTCGCCAAAATTTATCGCGAAACGACGATTATCGTTTTGCGTGTACGAAATTCGTAGGTTTAATTAGACTTTAACTGTAAAATCCTATTTGTTTATAGGATTTCAAGTCCTAAGTGCTTAATTTCCCCTTTTCGATATTTCGTGTATTATATGTCGTACCTGATGTACTGCTCTTCACTGCAGATTTGTGATGTCTTCTCGTCGTGCTCAGCTTTCCAGGAGTCGCTCCCGCTCGCAGCACAGCGAAGAGGAGGCTCCCGCTGTATCTTCTTCAGCGGCTTCTTTTTATGGGGGTGAGGATCCTGATTTCCTATATCCCGGATTGACCTTTCGCGGGTCATGAAGGAAGAACCGATACCCCTCACGCGGGGGTTAAGGTTTCAGACTTGTTTTGCTTTAGCCAATTCAAGTCTTCGGATATATCGGGGCGATCTCGTGTCGTCTTACACCTTACAGGTCGGTATATATTATCACGGTATATACGTGATGATACGTACCGTCCTCTTGGTGTAGGACGCTCGAAATCGTCACTCCGGTTATCCCGCGATTAATCTTATGACATGAATTTTCTAATTCCATCTTCATGCTCTGTTGCAGTTGATTTTTCCGGGGGTAGTCTCCCTCACCATGCCCCTACCGGTTGCAGCAAGGAAGTGTTCTCTTCAGCTTCCGCTAGGCAGATCATCGATCCCCTTCCGCAGTTTGGACATGATCGTTCAGACGAGTTCCGTCGGCTGATAAAGGAGGGAGGGCGTCACTGTTTACGCCAACTTATCACCGATGCTCCCCTCACCGCAGATGCCACTTCTACTGAGGCTTTAAAGAAGCCAGATTTCCTATTCGGGGATCGCACCGAGGATCCTGCCGTGCTGACTCTTGCTGAGGAGCATTGGCTAACCCTTGACGAGGGGGCTCTTTTATATATTCCTTCCATTCCTCGCCAGTGTTCTTTTACTCTCTTGGAGAGACAGGCTGTGGGGCGACAGATGTCCTGGTCTCTTACCAATGCTGCTGTCCACATCCAGTGCGGATACATTTCTCATCATAAGAGTCCCGGTTCTCTGGGGTATCAATCCATTTGCGGTCTTCGCCCCGGGATCATGGGTCTCGACACCGCACCTCCAGGCGAGGTGTCGGCGGCTGCTCTTACCGTGAAGAACCGTCTAGCTCAGCTTGGAAGACAGCTACCTCCACTGGATTACCGATGCTACGGTTGGGCTTCCTCGCCGGGCAAGGGGTGGTGGACCCGTATGACCGGCTATGTTCTGGGAAGGTGGGAGAGGGATCTGAAAGATAGTGGGTTATATGCGCCCATACGAGCTACCATGTACGGGATCCCAGTCAGTTGCCGCCACTTTTTGGCACTGTTAGAGACATACATGCCTGATAGCAACACTTTCCCCACAAGCGGCGGGGAACTAGGGCTGGCTCTTCATGAGATGCACCAGGTTTCGGGCCTTTCGATGGGGAATTGCCCGTATCAGGAGTACTTTCCTTCCAACCAGCAGTTGGCTTTGCTGAAGAAAGATAGCCCTGATATGTACGACACGCTTTGGGATCTCACATGTCACTACCATACCTCACTGCTCCAAACTTCTGCTCCAGCTAAGACGAAGAAGAAGATCAGCTTGAAGCAGTTCGCCGTTTACTTGTTTCAAAACCTGGAGGGTGATTTCGTTGGACCTATCCGTGAGTTGGATGTCTTGGACTTCACCACTATTAACGAGCTGATGGAGAAGAATGAAACTCAATCTTATACTATTGCCAGCGCCGAGGGAGCTTTTCCTGCCGGGACCACGTTCCGTTCTTTCCTCCGTCGTGCGCAGAAGTCTATAGAGCCTCGGTCTCTGTTGGCCGGCTACCTCGCACTCTGGTTGAAGAAGTGCGTCGTGCCATACCAGTCTTCGGATGACTTACCAGTCGAGGTGCTCTTCCCGGCAGTCCAGCTAGCCTATGGGCGGGAATTGTCCTTGCTTCCAGCGATGGTGGCCAGCATTCATTGCGGGCTCAGGGGTGTAGTTCGTGTTCTTACACATGTGGGTTCTAAGCCCTCGACCGAGCTTACCTGCCCGAAGGTTGAGCTGCCTTATGCTTATTTGATGGCATGGTTCGTTCTACACCGGCCTGATATGATGTCAGCTCCCCGCACCGTTGACACCCCTGTTCCTTTTCTACAACTGCTGGAGAGGAGTAGGTGGCTTGGGAAGAAATTTGAAGATGTACAACAAGAACTTCAAGTTCGTCGGAACTGGGAGCTCTTCAAGTGTTTTCCTCAATTTTCTGGACGCTATGGCGAGGAGTTGACTGATGTGGAGAAACCCCGAACTAACCGGACTGCTCTTGACGTCGGTTGCTTCCGATGGCTGGTGAACATCCGCATCGGATATCTTGTCCTTCGGGTGAAGAACCGTTGCCATATCGAGCCTTACCTTCCCTGCCGTTTCGCACGTCAGTTCGGCTACGACCAACTATATGTTGGGAATCCGAGCCGTGGTTTACAGGTTAAGGGAGGGCTTGTTGACGGTATTCGAGCGTGGTTATGGACCATGGTTGGTTGCACCGGGGCCCAGTTTGCTCTTCCTTCGTATAAGCGCAAACCGATGATCACCTTCCTTAGCTGCAAGTGGTTCCTTTCGGCTTATGAATCCATAGGTGTGAAGAGCCTTTCGGAGTTAGAGTCTGAGCACTTGGTTCAGGCTGCTATGACGGCTGCTCAGAAGCAGGGGAAGAGGCCTGCTCAATCTCCTCCTTCAGGCAGAATTGATGGGGAGCACCTTCCTGCGGATGGCGATGAAGCTTGTGAGGAGGAAATAGACACCGACCAAGTAGAACTTGATGCAGGTTTGTCATGCTTCTTGATTTCGCTTCTCCTCAACCTTGGTACGTGAAATAATCCTTGTTGTTTCAGGTGGTTCGGCCGATGACCATGAACCTCTCGCCTCACGTCGTGCGAAATCCAAGTTTGGTGGACCAACTTCGCACAATCGTCCCGTCGGTTCCCAGAGGGGTGGTCCTGTGAAAAGGAAGAAGGTTGCCTATAGACCTCCTGTTGATCAACGCTCTCATGGAGTAGATTCCGGAGGCTTTGCCGACAGGGAGGAAGGTAACCCTCCGTTACTTTTCATATTTTGACATGTTTCACCTTCTGGGATTTATAACCGTACTTTATGTTCCAGGGTTGCTTGAAGAGGGTGAACTTCCATTGCCTCCTGCATCCCCTGGTCCGGATAACATGGATTGCTTCGTGCAGCAGATGTGCGACGCCCTTCATGACGGTTCTCTGGGCATCGATTTGAACATTGATCTTGGGCCAGAGTATAGCGTCGAGCCCACCGCTTCCTACTCAGGTATACCTGCATCTGCTAATATCTCCTTTGATTACAGGGAAAGAGAACTCGACTGAGGGTGAATCCTTTCATGATGTAGGTTTTGAAGACCAGGGGAGTGCCTCTGTGCCGAGTTTCTGCGGTCCTGACGCTGGGCTATTAGTCGATATGCTGGCTGAACAGGCCGCCAGAGGAACTGTGGGACCGCCCTTTACGAGCGATGCACTCACAGGTACATCATCAGCCACCAGGACTGATTCTCCTTTGACTACCGACCCTCCCCGTGTTGCAGAAGATGATGGACTTGCAGGTATGCCGCTGATCTTATCACCCTGACTCTCTTTATTTGCCTAAATTCGCATTTTGACTAATAAAGAGGTATAACTGTAGGACCAGGCATTGTGCCTGATGCTGCTGCAGTTTCCAGGGCTGATATTCCGCCTGAGAGCCATGTCTCTTTGCCACAGCCGAGAGATACGACTGATTTGTCTGCAGGGGTTGATGCACCCTTCATAGCTAATCCTGCTGTTATCTCAGAGTCTGCCGTGCCTCCACCCGAGGGAAATTCCGCCAGTACAGGTATACTTCGAATTTCCTCTCGGGTTTCCTTGTCGTATTTGATAATCCCTTAACTCCCCCATTGTTGTTTGCAGGAGCTCGATCATCTCTACATGAGTATGTTCGCGTCCTTTTGGCTGGTACCGACCCTGAGAAAGAGATTTTTCGCGCGGACCTCAACTTCTTCACCGCCTTTTATAATGGCATGATTGAGAAACTTCTTCTCCGAGGATACTGCTTTGACCAGTTCAGGCGTTCCTTTTCTCGCCACATGCTAATGATGAGGGAGGAAGGATACCCAGAGTTGGCTGATTCCTTCACTGCTGATTTTACTGCTCTGGAGTCAGAGGTTCAAGAATTGAGGGATTTGAAGGCTGGCGGAGCTTCTTCTTTCATGTCCTCTCAGATGGAGGATAGAATGACTCAATGGCGTGACTTGAGATCTTCCATTAGCAGCGAGCTCCGTTCACGCGAGCACTCTGTTGCACAGCTGATGGCCAACCTGGCGAAGAAGGACACCAGCAGAGGCGAGTTACTCAGCTCCCTAGATTCCACTCGTGCAGAGATAGCTAGGCTGAAGGAGGCCTTGGGACGTGCTGAAGAGTCTGCTGCTATAATCACCGAGGACCTGGTTGGATTGGAGCGCTCTCGTGAGTGGACGCTCGACAAGCTGGGATCAACACAGGAGGGATTGATGAAGCTGCGAACTGAAGCCGCTGAGGTCTTGAGCAGTTCCGAGGATTCTGTCCGAGCTCGCGTGCAGGCAGAGTTTGAGCAGAGCTATATGGACAGGCTTTCCGGTTTAGAGTCTCACATTCTTAGTCATCAGCTGCCTTCGGATTGACGAACTTGTTGTTATATGCTTTTGTCTTGATCTTTTATTAGAGACTCCTTATTTGCTTCTTTTTACGTGATGCTTCTTGATATGCTGTGGTGTCTTCTTTAATCGGTAAAAGACTAAACCGGCTATACGTGTTAGGTATAGACTTTGGGATTATTGGCCAACCCCCAGCCCTCAACGGGTTTGACGTGCCTTTACCGACTACCGTTTGTATCGGGCTAGCATGCGATTTGTCTAGGTCCGTTCCGCATGTAACGTTGTGCTAAGAGGGTGAACCCTCCGAGACTTAGTGCTATGATGTTGAATACATAGACTTCGTCTTTCTCACGGGAAAGACTACCCGGCAGCGCGTGTTAGGCGCCGACTTCATCTCTGTCTTTTCTAAAAGCAAAGACAGGGGAAAGTGGTGCTATGCTTTGGAATACATAGACTTCGTCTTTCTCACGGGAAAGACTACCCGGCAACGCTTGTTAAACGTTGACTTAATCCCCGTCTTTTCTGAAAGCAAAGATAGGGGGAAAAAGGGAGAGGAAGAATTTTATATTCTATCTCCTGATGCTGCAGAGGAAGAATTTTATATTCTATCTGCAGCTGAAAAGGTTCCAACGACCGTACCTTCAGTCGGTTTGGTCATTCGGATCTGAAGAGGAAGAATTTTATATTCTATCTTCAGCAGAAAAGGAAACTCGGGGTGGGATCTCCACCCCCAGAATCCGCCAGGTGAAACTAGGAGTGGGATCTCCACTCCGAGAATCGAAAAGATTCGGATAATCCTAACTGTCGTAAGGTTTGATTATCGAATCGAAAGGTTCAAACGACCCTAACTGTCGTAAGGTTTGGTCATTTGACTCTGAAGAGGAAGAATTTTATATTCTATCTTCAGCAGGAAAGGAAACTCGAGGTGGGATCTCCACCCCCAGGATCCGACATGTGAAACTAGAAGTGGGATCTCCACTCCGAGAATCGAAAAGATTCGGATAACCCTAACTGTCGTAAGGTTTGGTTACCGAATCGAAAGGTTCAAACGACCCTAACTGTCGTAAGGTTTGGTCATTTGAATTGAAAGTGGACCTCTCGTTCATTGGAGGAATCGAGAGGGGATTTTGGCTTTGGTCCTAACTGTAGTAAGGTTTGACCAAGTGGGGAGTGTGAGAATGATCATAACCGAAAGAAGGTTTGATCACTCGATTTGTGGACCTCTCGTTCATTGACGGAATCGAGAGGGGAATTTGGCTTTGGTCCTAACTGTAGTAAGGTTTGACCAACTGGAATGGTGTGGTGGAGACTATGAGTAGTCAGAAACCACTGAAAGTTCTGCGAGGGGAGAATCAACGATTAGATCTCATCTCAGCAAAAGAGTGTTTGTGAGAGTTAAATTCTGACAAACAAGAATATTCGGAATTCGAATATTGATTTCTTGCTTATCAGCGACCGGGTTATCCCTAAGAATACCCCGATGTGGTATTCTTCCGGGAACTTCCCGGTACCTCAATTCCTCTGAGGATACTAAGGATAGTACCTCTTCAGAAATTTGCCATTTATTGGCATCATGAGTCGGTCACCGTCTTTGGTGACTAGACGATAGGCGCCGTTCGAGTAAACTGTTTCTACTACGAACGGTCCCTCCCATTTGGGTTCAAACTTGCCTTTCTTCTTGGAGTTAAGGATCATAGGACGTTTCTCGGTTAAGACCAAGTCCCCTTCCTTAAAACTCCTTTGTCGAACTTTTTTGTCGAAGGCTCTAGAAATTCTGGCTTGGTAAAACTCAATATGCTGCTGAGCTTCCAGGCGCTTTTCATCGAGCATCTCGAGTTCTTCGAGGCGCTTCTGATGTTGTTCTTCGGTCGTCATCTGGGTCGCAAGAGCGATCCGAAGAGATGGAATTTGGATTTCCAAAGGGAGAACAGCTTCACATCCGTATACCAGTGAATACGGGGTTGCGCCGGTCGGTGTACGTACAGTGGTACGATAGGCCCATAGAGCTGTGCCGAGCTTATCATCCCAATCTCGCTTGCTATTCTTCACAAGCTTTGACAAGAGCTTTATGATAGTCTTGTTGAAGGCTTCAGCTAACCCGTTTGCTGTGGGGTTATAGGCTGTTGACGAGATGTCCTGAATTTTGAACTTTTCGCAGAACCTTATGAAGGCGTTGCTGATAAATTGAGGACCGTTGTCATGTATGATTCGTCTTGGAACACCATGCCTGTAGATGATATGGTGCTTGATGAATGCAATGACGTTGCTCGTCTTGACTTCTCTGAGTGGGACTGCCTCAGCCCATTTGGAGAAGTAATCAGTGATCGCCAGGATGAACCGATCGCCTTTAACCGAAGGGGGATTTATAGGACCAACAATGTCCATTCCCCAGGTCTCGAACGGCCACGACGTAACCGAAGGATGCAGATGCTCCGGAGGTTGATGCATGTAATTCGCGTGTACCTGACACGCGTGACACTTCCGGGCGTATACAATTGCCTCATGCATCATGGAGGGCCAAAAGTATCCCATTCTCCTGATGCGATCATAGAGCTTGGGACCAGGTTGGTGCGCACCGCACTCTCCTTCATGTGCCTCTTTAAGCACTTCTTCCGCTTCCTTGGTTGACAGACACCGTGCCAGCACGCCATCATACCCCCTGCGGTATAGCGTTCGATTCTCTGTATTATAGTAGAATCTTGGAGCTCTTCGTCTGATTGACTCTCTCTCCTTCATGTCTTCTGGCAAGATTCCGTGTAAGACGTAGTCGATGATGGGGAATCGCCAATCCCGGGGCTCAAACTCAGCCTGAGTTGTGTGCACTTCCTGGGCCTCTTCCTCCTTGCCATTTTCATCATGAAGTGGCACCAAGAGTTGATGCGTTTTTACCGTAACAAATTGTTCTGTTCCGGGAGGTTGTGCCAAGGACACAGCTAAAGCTGCTAACGCATCTGCATAGGTGTTCTGTAGTCGCGGAACGTGCTCGATGAAGAACCCTTCAAACGATTCCGCTAGCTCCACCGCCATCTTGTGGTATGGTAGCAAATCCTGACTTCGGACTTCATATTCCCCTTGCACTTGTTTGACGATTAGTTGAGAATCACCGAAGGCTTCGAGATACTCAACCCCCAGCTCCTTGGCGAAGTTGAGACCTATAATCAGTGCGTTGTACTCTGCCACATTATTCGAGCACGGCTCAGTTAATGAGTAGGCTCGAGGCATCACATGTTTTCCCGGGGAGACTAAGACCACCCCAACTCCGGAGGAGACCTTAGAACATCCAGGAGTACCTGCGGCATTAGCTGCTCGTGAAGCACCATCGAAGTACAAACGCCACACTTGTTGGTGTGAAGTTGCGTTGACTTCGTGGGTTTCATCAGGTAAATCGTCATATACCTCGGCGGCGTCCGTAGTTGGATTAGCTGCCAAGAGATCGCAGATAGCTTGCCCTTTTACTGACTTCTGCTGCTTGAAGTGCAGATCGTATTGGGACAAGAGTAAAGCCTATTTTGCTAATCGCCAGCTCATGGAAGCCGGTTGAGTCATGAATACTCGGACCGGGTTAACTTTGGAGATGACGTAGATAGTTTGTCCAACCAAATAATGCCGCATCTTCTGGATGGCGAACACTAAGGCTAGGCATTCTCTCTCAATCATGGGATATCGAGATTCTGCGCCTACCATGGTTCGGCTTAAGTAATATACCGCCTGCTCGTGACCGTTATCGTCATCTTGTGCAAGCAATGCACTTAATGAGTGGCTCGTCGCCTTGACATAAATCAAGAACGGTTTGCCCGATTTCGGTGCAACGAGTACGGGAGGTTTTGAGAGATATTCTTTGATACTCTCGAATGCCTTTTGACAGGCCTCGTCCCATACAAACGACACGCCCTTCTTTGTGAGCCTGGAGAACGGTTGGCATTTTCCCGAAAGGTTTGAGATAAACCGACGGATATACGCCAATCGCCCTTGCAGTCCTCTGAGCTCCTTGAGGTTCCTCGGAGGTTGCAATTCATTGATCGCCTTTACTTTGTCTGGATCAATGTGAATACCTTTGGTGGTGACGACGAATCCCAAGAATTTTCCACTAGCCATTCCGAGGAAGGATTTGGTAGGGTTCATCTTCAACTGATGGGCCCGCATCAAGTCGAACATGGTCTTCAAGTCTTTGATGTGATCATTCTTATCACGACTTTTCACGACCAAATCGTCCACGTAGCACTCGACTGTCTTTCGGAGATGTTCCTGAAAGATCTTTGACATAGCTCGCTGATATGTAGCACCTGCATTCTTCAAGCCGAAGGGCATAACTGTGTAGCAGAATACGCCGAGAGGCGTTCTAAATGCAGTGTGCTTCTCATCCTCTGGATGCATCTTTATCTGGTTGTAACCAGAGAAGCCATCCATAAAGGACATCCTCTCAAACCCGCACGTGTTGTCGATGATAACATCCGTGATGGGGAGAGGAAAGTCATCTTTTGGACAAGCTGCATTGAGATCCCTGAAGTCAATGCATATCCGGATCTTCCCGTTCTTCTTTAGGACCGGAACGATATTGGCAAGCCATTCGGGATGTTGTTCCTCTCGGACAAATCCTGAATTGATGAGCTTCTTGACTTCAGCTTCGATTGCTTCCATCATTTGCGGACGAAACCGTCGTTGTTGTTGTTTGACTGGTTTAACCTCCGGCTTGATGTTGAGACGATGCACTGCTACGTTTGGGTCGAGACCTGGCATGTCTTCATAATTCCAGGCGAATACGTCGATGTACTCCCGGATAAGAGAAATCAACTCTTCCTTCTCTTCAGGTAAGAGGCTATCGCTGATGAATATTGGCTTTGGATTCTCCTCGGTGCCCATATTCACCTGAACGACTGGGTCTTCGGTAGGAGGCTCTCTCTGCTCGAACCGGTCGCCATACTGCATGTTTAAGTGATGTACCCACGGGTCTTCCCATGTCGGCATTTCATCATCTTCCTCCATTGTCGCTGGATCGACCGTAGTCATGTTTGACATTAGCTTCTTAAACACTTCACCAAGACTAGTGTCGGAATCCCAACCCGAAGAGTCGGAAGAATATCCCTTCTTAGTCTTGTTAGCGATCTGGTCGATGATTTGCCAGCCACACTCATCATCTGACGAGACATAGCCTAGACCTCTTTTGTGGCGGTAGTAATTATCGGGTTTTCCCTTCGGTACATAGGCCATCCGGGGTGGAACCCGTGGGCCTCGACCAAAGAAAAGACCCTCTCCGATCTTGAAGTCATAGCCGTGCCTTTCCATCATGTTGCGTGCTTTCGCATCGTACTTGGATAGATGACGGGCTGGCTTATCATCGTCGTCTTCTGTTTCCAGGAAGTGGTTGGGTATCGGAGATGCTCTTCCTTTGCCGTAGACGACCTCCTTTCCACCCCCAATCCCTGCGGGGATGATGAGCGTTGTTCCGCAAGGGTCATGTACCTGCTTCTTCGTCAAACAAAATGATTGAAGAGGCATATACAAATCAGGGTTAGCATAGAGTTCGTTAGTGATATCATCGAGACCCGTCGAGTACTCTAAATCATCGTTTATTGATAGTTCTTCGGCAAGTTGCCAATTACAACTATCTTCCGATGATTCGTCATCGTCAAGATTGATTACAATGGGTACAATGTCGTTTAAAACAAAACCGCCATCATAATCAAGCCCTGGTTCGGTATCAGCTTCATCTCCGCTGTCCGTTCCTTGGGCCGATGGTTCAGTATCGGATTCAGCGCCGTATAAAAGGGAATCGGTGAAGTAATTCTCCAATCCCTTGAACGGTTGCTTATCCGCGACCACCGTCTTGACTTCATTATCTGTGCCCACATATTTGAAGCACTGATGCAGCGTTGACGGGACTATAAGGTTACCATGGATCCAAGGCCGACCCAACAGTAAATTATAGGACGTTTCCGCGTCAATCACATAGCATGTGACCTCCGACCTCAAATCCCCGATCTGGCACTTAATTCGGATCTTCCCCAAGGGCCTAGACCCGCTGGTGTTGAATCCGTAAATCGTCGTGCCAGTGGACGCTAATTTGCTAGTCGGGATTCCGAGATGATGCATCAATCGGAATGGCATGATGCTCACAGCGGAACCCGGATCGACTTGGATCCGGTTGACAACGCTGGAGCCGATATGCCCGGTGAAGTACAACGGCCTATCATGATTGGAGTTCTTTGTCTGCATGTCTTCTTTGGTGAAAGAGATGCAGGGAAAGTGATGAGCCGCCAGATTGCATTGTTGAGCTGAGGACTCCGGTTCTTCGGAAGATGGCTTGATCCGAGTCAAGAAGGCTTCGGAATCACTCAAGGCTTCTTGAAGTGCCTTCCGTGTATCTTTCGACAACCGCAGCAACTCGTATAGAGTTATCCTGGCCGGGATGTTGGCCAATTGCGCCATAATGTCGAAATGGGGCTGAGAGCTTGCATTCCCCGGTTTGTCTCGTCCAATTGGATTATTGAATCGAGACGGCCTCGGGTTCTGAGCTTCTTGACGTACAGGCTCTTTTCCCTTATCCTTCTGCGGGATTCTCTCCGTAACCACCGCAGGTGTTGGGGGAATTGCTGAAATTCCCAACTCCGCCAATGTCTTGGAAGGTGGGGTTTTGGTACCCAACTGCTCGGTAGCGTCCGGATACTTGAAGTGATATTCGTTCCCGCTTCGGGTTGCAAAAGCTTCTTGCTCGTCCTCAGAAAGTGGGAAGGTTGGAATTTTGTCATCATCCACCCCCGGTATGGCAGAAGCACCGTAGCATGATTTACCTTTCCTCTTCGACTTCTTCTTGTTCTTTGTGGAAGAGGTCCCGGCCCACTGTTCATCTGCGATCAAGTCCGGATGAACCCACAAGATTTCGCCATTTGGGGCTGTGTGTGGCACAAGCCCTTTCTGGCGCTGCTGGTGTGGATCATCGTTTACTGTCTTCACCGCTGCTTTGATCACCGACTCGTGTTGGAACCAACTCGAGGGTACGGATCCAAAGCTAATGGACACGGTATTTGCACCCACCTTCTTCTCCTTGGGCTGTTTCATGGTGATGACCCCAACATCGATCAGGGCCTGAATCTTGTCCTTGAGAGCATAGCACACCTTGGTAGGATGGTGCACCGCTCGGTGGAATGCGCAATATTTCGGATCGTTGACCCTCTTGGCATCTTCCTGATCCTGAATTGGCGGCAGTTTGATTTTGTTATTCTCCACGAGGTATTTGAAAATACCGGGGATTTCATCTTCTTTGAACGAGTAAACCTTTGGGAACCTCGGCTCCCCAACCTTTTGCTTCTGGGGCTGTTGTTGCCACCTGGGTTGTTGAGGCGCCCTCTGCTGCTGCTGTTGCGGCTGCTGGGGCTGTTGAGGCTGTTGCGGCTGTGCTTGCACCTCAAAGACCTGATTTGCGACCACCGCATTTGCATGCGCCTTCCCTTTACCCTTGGGGGTAAAATTTGGTTGTGGGGCATTGTTGGAAATTTGCCCCCTCTCCGCTTTCTTCCTCTTGAGGAATCGCTCGGCTCTTTCTCCTCGCATTTTCAAGTCCTTCCAGGTTTTGGATGGCGCCATTCCCATGGCTTCGAGGATGTCGAGCGTGAGGTTGTTGTGGCAGGTCTCAAGGATGAAATCCTCGCTGACCGGATCCCTGCAATTCATAGCTTTGTTGCGGAATCTCTTCACGAAGTTTTCAACCGTCTCGCCGTTCTTTTGTTTTTCATCGAACAGCGTGCCGATTGAAACCTCGGTGTCATCATCAAAAAAGTTTGTTAGGAACATGTCCTCCATGTCATCCCAGCCGTTGATGCTCCCAGGCTTGAGACGGCGGTACCAATCGAAGGCGGCTCCGCGAAGAGTGCCAACGAATGACCGCACCATGAGGGGCTCATTTCCGGAAATGATTCCTAAATGAGACTTGAAGTATATTAAATGCTGGGTAGGGGAACCCTTCCCATCAAACGGCGTAAAGTTAATCAGATTAAACTTTGCCGGATATGGGATCGATTCCCACTCCCTCGGATATGGGCAGGGTATACCGGATCTTTTTACCTCCTGAGCATTCATCAATGCATTAATCTTGCTCTCCAGGTCTTTCATCTTCCTGTCCTCACTCGTCTCGGTCTTCGAGTGGCTTCTGGGAGAGGCGGCGTGGTCCTCTTTTGCATTTTCTTCTGCGGGACCACCCCCAGTGTTGGTATTGACGGGAGGAATGTTGACATTATCCGCTTCCCGTTCATGCTCCTCTGGATTGCGTTGGCTCGGTTCTCCTTGGTGAACCGTCATTGCCGTGATCTGTTGATCGTGCATCTCCCTCATCCGCTGCATGGCCATCTCCATTTCAAATTTGAAGCTTTCCTTTTGCTTGGCTAGGGCTTCTTCAAGTATCTTCGACATTTGCTCGGCGCTGATCATGAGCGACTCATAAGGTTGGCCTGCACTTGAAGCCGTGTCATCGGATGCGACGGCGGAGCAGGTATCAGAATCAGCATCGGATTCCTCCTCTTCTAGGGAAAGTCCCTTGTGTACTCTTGGGTAAGTGTTCCGTTTGATGGTTCCCGACCGTAACCATGTCATGCATCGGGATGCCTCGGCAAGCTGCTCCAAGTTGAGACGTGGTGTTGATCCCCCTCTGCCGGTCATGTTGACTGACACTTTCGAGTATTCATCCTCTCGGCGGAGCGGTTTCTTCTTGTGGAAACGCTTCGGCTTGGAGAGTCTCTCGAATACCGAGATTCTTGTTGGGGTCTGAGCACAGCAACACTCGGACAGCACTGCCTTGATAATGTTGGCACACGGGCAGTGGGACTCCTTATCCTGCATGTACCTCTTTCGAGATTTTTCCACACCCCCAGCCCTGTAGTACAGCTCATCAGCTTGATAGCTGGAGCAACCTACAGAGTGCTGGTGGAGTTCCCTCGGTATAACACGCTCATCCTCAGACGAGTGTGTTTCCCTTTGGGAATGCAAAACATGGTTAGATTTTTCAAGAGTGGCCCGTTCAATTTTACGCTTTTGGGAGCGTAGAAATCGAACGGGCTCTTTCAGGTCGGCTCGCAATTCAGTGCGGCCGGTGATAGGGGCTTTCCCTTTGTCAATATTCTTGGGGGGATTGATTCCACCCCCAGTCTGGATTTTAGTTTGGGGACCTTTCAATGGTCCCAACCGTTCTTTGACGGGTATTCTGCCTCGGTTCTCTGGTAAGGGACCGAGGCGACTCGTCAAAGGAACCTGGGATCTTGAATGATCCCCTTTTTTACCTGGCCCTGTTGAGGGTGCCGGTACGGGAGGAGTAGGCTCTGATTTGGTTGAACTCTGGGCGATAATCTTGCCCTTCTTGGTTTGAGGTGTTGGGTTTGCCTTGGGCACCCACACCGATTTGCTCTTGGATGGCGTTTTGACCACCGTTCCTTGCTGCATCTCCTCTGCCTTCTTTAGGAGGAGCCGGGCGTGTGCAAGTAGAGCGCGGCGCTTCTTGATTCGCTCCTCGAGCGTGGAGCGGTTCCTCTTGACGCGGATCCACTCATTCGCTCCTGATTTGGAGGGGAAGTTGATTACCTGCCGCTGCTCTTGTCGCTGCCTCGACTTCAAGTCCTCTGCATAGCGCACTCCATCCTTTGACTCCTTGGCCTTGGCGAGCTGTTGAGCGAGACGTTGGCGACGTCTTTGAAGCGCTCTCTTTGTTGGAGTTGGAGCAGCATCACCTATCACCTTTGTGGCGGTTGGATCTACGTTCTTGACCACACTGATCGACGCAAGGCCGTTGTGTGGTGCAAGTGTAGTGGCAGCGACGGCGGGGTCTTGAATTGAAGAGTTGGAGATCCCGCGAGCCCTTTTTGGAGATGAATTCCTCCTGCGCCGGTGCGGAGAGGCAGATCTGGAGGAGGAGGAGGAGAGGTACTCTTCGAACTTCTTCTGATCGAATTCGTATTCGATCTCTTCATTCACCCGGATCTTG
>BQKN01055870.1:0-17917 GCA_022839385.1 Asparagus kiusianus
CTGTAGGCATCAAAAATCGCCAATAGGTCCCCGCACATAGCTCGGCGTCAACGAGCGACGATCGAACGTCACTACCCGGTTCACAAGAAATTCAAATGACGCCGGTGAGCGACTGAAGCAAACCGACGGATTACGTGAGCCGACAGAATGTCAGAATCACGAGGATACGGGTTGACCGAAAACCCCACGATCACCGCAATCGGACCAACGCCTGCTATGCCCCGATCACCCCACGGATAATCCAACCATCGGGGCCTACAGAGCTCGCCGTCACGATTCCAACGCATCCGAAATCACTCAAATCCGAGTTCGGACGAAAAGTCAACGGCGAGTCAACAGCGGGACAACGGCACGACCCCGGGCTGAACAGACACCCCACGGGGGGTGTCCCGGCCTTGGCCGAGACACCCCTATGGGGGTGTCCCGACCTTGGCCAGGACACCCCTAGGGGGGTGTCTCTCCTCTTGGGGTGTCCATATGGCCCCTATGCTCTCTCTTATGGCTATAAATAGCCCCCTTAGCCCTCCATTTACAAGGGCTCTTGATTTTGCTCTGATCTAGCTTTGGGAGAAGAATTTCCGGTCTTGGGATTATCCTCGAGATCTGAAATTTCGGAGTTTGGAGCGGCGAAGCCCTGCCGGATCGAGGAGCCTCCACAGTCATTCACCCCCCTTTCCTTAGTGTTGCTCCTTAGCGGTGACACTAAGAAGAGCTATTATCTCGTTTTAGCCGAGATATACGCTTATAACCTCTAGATATTGTGCGGATCGACGAGGTTCTGCTTCTATATCCCACGCGGATAGACGAAGCTCTGCCGGATTTTCCCGGAAGGATCCTTGAAGAGTCGGCGGTCCACGGACATCGACGTCCCCGTCACAGGCCAACAACCCACGCAAGCGAGACCGTACCAAACCGGGCTCTCGTGTTTATTTTCGTTTAAATTGTAACCTCTTTGTTTTCATTTTATTCTGTTGTAACGATCGAAGTTGTAGCAGATCACAAAGTAATGAAAACAGCAACTTTTACCGGAAACAAGCTGGCGACCACAGTGGGAGCCGCCGACCTCGCTGCCGAGATCGGAGTGACGCAACCGGCCTTCAAGATCCGGGTGAATGAAGAGATCGAATACGAGTTCGATCAGAAGAAGTTCGAAGAGTACCTCTCCTCCTCCTCCTCCAGATCTGCCTCTCCGCACCGGCGTAGGAAGAACTCATCTCCAAAAAGGGCTTGCGGGATCTCCAACTCCTCAATTCAAGACCCCGCCGTCGCTGCTGCTACACTTGCACCACACAACGGCCTTGCGTCGATCAGTGTGGTCAAGAACGTAGATCCAACAGCACCAAAGGCAATGGGTGATGCTGCTCCAACTCCATCAAAAAGGGCGATCCAAAGACGCCGCCAACGCCTCGCTCAACAGCTCGCTAGGGCTAAAGAGTCGAAAGATGGAGTGCGCTATGCAGAGGATCTGAAGTCGAGGCAGCGACAAGAGCAACGGCAAGCAATCAACCTCCCCTCCAAATCAGAAGCAAGTGAGTGGATCCGCGTCAAGAGGAACCGCTCCACGCTCGAGGAGCGAATCAAGAAGCGCCGTGCTCTACTCGCACATGCCCGGCTCCTCCTGAAGAAGGCAGAAGAGATGCAGCAAGAAACGGTGGTCAAAACACCGTCCAAAGGCAAGTTGGTGTGGGTTCCTAAATCGACACCAACACTTCAAACCAAGAAGGGCAAGATTATCGCCCAGAGTTCAACCAAATCAGAGCCTACTCCTCCCATACCGGCACCCTCAACAGGGCCAGGTAAAAAAGGGGATCATTCAAGATCCCAGGTTCCTTTGACGAGTCGCCTCGGTCCCTTACCGGAGAACCGAGGCAGAATACCCGTCAAAGAACGGCTGGGACCATTGAAAGGTCCCCAAACTAAAATCCAGACTGGGGGTGGAATCAATCCCCCCAAGAATATTGACAAAGGGAAAGCCCCTATTACCGACCGCACTGAATTGCGAGTCGAGCTGAAAGAGCCCGTTCGATTTCTACGCTCTCAAAAGCGTAAAATTGAACGGGCCACTCTTGAAAAATCTAACCATGTTTTGCATCCCCAAAGGGAAACACACTCGTCTGAGGATGAGCGTGTTATACCGAGGGACATTCACCAGCACTCCGTAGGTTGCTCCAGCTATCAAGCTGATGAGCTGTACTACAGGGCTGGGGGTGTAGAAAAATCTCGAAAGAGGTACATGCAGGATTTGGAGTCCCACTGCCCGTGTGCCAACATTATCAAGGCAGTGCTGTCCGAGTGTTGCTGTGCTCAAACCCCAACAAGAATCTCAGTGTTCGAGAGACTCTCCAAGCCGAAGCGTTTCCACAAGAAGAAATCGCTCCGCCGAGAGGATGAATACTCGAAAGTGTCAGTCAACATGACCGGCAGAGGGGGATCAACACCACGTCTTAACTTGGATCAGCTTGCCGAGGCATCCCGATGCATGACGTGGCTACGGTCGGGAACCATCAAACGAAACAATTACCCAAGAGTACACAAGGGACTTTCCCTAGAAGAAGAGGAATCCGATGCTGATTCTGATACCTGCTCCGCCGTCACATCCGATGACACGGCTTCAAGTGCAGGCCAACCTTATGAATCGCTCATGATCAGCGCCGAACAAGTGTCGAAGATACTTGAAGAAGCCCTGGCCAAGCAAAAGGAGAGCTTCAAATTTGAAATGGAGATGGCCATGCAGCGGATGAGGGAGATGCACGACCAACAGATCGCGGCGATGACGGTTCACCAAGGAGAACCAAGTCAACGCAATCCAGAGGAGCATGAGCGGGAAGCGGATAATGTCAACATTCCTCCTGTCAACACCAGCACTGGGGGTGGTCCCGCAGAAGATAATGCAAAAGAGAACCATGTCACCTCACCTCGAAGCCACTCGAAGACCGAGACGATTGAGGACAGGAAGATGAAAGACCTGGAGAGCAAGATCAATGCATTGATGAATGCTCAGGAGGTAAAAAGATCCGGTATACCCTGCCCATATCCGAGGGAGTGGGAATCGATCCCATATCCGGCAAAGTTTAATTTAATTAACTTTACGCCGTTTGATGGGAAGGGTTCCCCTACCCAGCATTTAATCTATTTCAAGTCTCATTTAGGAATCATTTCCGGAAATGAGCCCCTCATGGTGCGGTCATTCGTCGGCACTCTTCGCGGAGCTGCCTTCGATTGGTATCGCCGTCTCAAGCCTGGAAGTATCAACGGCTGGGATGACATGGAGGACATGTTCCTAACCAATTTCTTTGATGATGATACCGAAGTTTCAATCGGCACGCTGTTCGATGAAAAGCAAAAGAACGGCGAGACGGTTGAAAACTTCGTGAAAAGATTCCGGAACAAAGCTATGAATTGCAGGGATCCGGTCAGTGAGGATTTCATCCTCGAGACTTGCCACAACAATTTGACGCTCGACATCCTTGAAGCCATGGGAATGGCGCCATCTAAAACTTGGAAGGATTTGAAGATGCGGGGAGAAAGAGCTGAACGATTCCTCAAGAGGAAAAAGGCAGAGAGGGGACAAATACCCAACAATGCCCCGCAACCAAATTTTACCCCCAAGGGTAAAGGGAAGGCGCATGCGAATGCGGTGGTCGCAAATCAAGTCTTTAAAGTGCAAGCACAACCGCAACAGCAGCAACAGCCGCAGCAGCCGCAGCAGCAGCAACAGAGGGCGCCTCAACAACCCAGGTGGCAACAGCAGCCCCAGAAGCAGAAGGTTGGGGAGCCGAGGTTCCCAAAGGTCTACTCGTTCAAGGAGGATGAAATCCCCGGTATCTTCAAGTACTTGGTCGAGAACAACAAGATCAAGTTGCCGCCGATTCAGGATCAAGAAGATGCCAAGAGGGTCAACGATCCGAAATACTGCGCATTCCACCGAGCGGTGCACCATCCTACCAAGGTGTGCTACGCTCTCAAAAACAAGATTCAGGCCCTGATCGATGTTGGGGTCATCACTATGAAACAGCCCAAAGAGAAGAAGGTGGGTGCAAATACCGTGTCCATTAGCTTTGGATCTGTTCCCTCGAGTTGGTTCCAACACGAGTCGGTGATCAAAGCGGCGGTAAAGACGGTGAATGATGATCCACACCAGCAGCGTCAGAAAGGGCTTGTGCCGCACACAGCCCCAAATGGCGAAATCTTGTGGGTTCATCCGGACTTGATCGCAGATGAACAATGGGCCGGGACCTCTTCCACAAAGAACAAGAGGAAGTCGAAGAGGAAGGGCAAATCATGCTACGGTACTTCTGCCATACCAGGGGTGGATGATGACAAAATCCCGACCTTCCCGCTTTCTGAAGACGAGCAGGAAGCTTTTGCAACCCGAAGCGGGAACGAATATCACTTCAAGTATCCAGATGCCACCGAGCAGTTGGGTACCAAAACCCCACCTTCCAAGACGTTGGCAGAGTTAGGAATTTCAGCAATTCCCCCAACACCTGCAGTGGCTACGGAGAGAATCCCGCAGAAGGATAAAGGAAAAGAGCCCGTACGACAAGAAGCTCAGAACCCAAGGCAATCTCGATTCAATCACCCGATTGGGCGAGACAAACCGGGGAATACGAGCTCTCAGCCCCAGTTCGACATTATGGCGCAATTGGCCAACATCCCGGCCAGGATAACTCTATACGAGTTGCTGCGGTTGTCGAAGGATACTCGGAGAGCACTTCAAGAAGCCTTGGGTGATTCCGAAGTCTTCTTGACTCGGATCAAGCCATCTTCCGAAGAACCAGAATCGTCAGCCCGACAATGCAATCTGGCGGCGCATCACTTCCCCTGCATCTCTTTCACCAAAGAAGATATGCAGACAAAGAACTCAAATCATGACAGGCCCTTGTACTTCACCGGGCATATCGGCTCCAGTGTTGTCAACCGGATCCAAGTCGATCCGGGTTCCGCTGTGAGCATCATGCCATTCCGATTGATGCATCATCTCGGAATCCCGACTAGCAAATTAGCGTCCACTGGCACGACAATCTACGGATTCAACACCAGCGGGTCTAGGCCCTTGGGGAAGGTCCGAATTAAGTGCCAGATCGGAGATTTGAGGTCGGAGGTCACTTGTTATGTGATTGACGTGGAGACATCCTATAATTTACTGTTGGGTCGACCTTGGATCCACGGTAACCTTATAGTCCCGTCAACTCTACATCAGTGCTTCAAATATGTGGGCACAGATAATGAAGTCAAGACGGTGGTCGCGGATAAGCAACCGTTCAAGGGATTGGAGAATTACTTCACCGATTCCCTTTTATACGGCGCTGAATCCGATACTGAACCATCGGCCCAAGGAACGGACAGCGGAGATGAAGCTGATACCGAACCACGGCTTGATTACGATGGCGGTTTTGTTTTAAACGACATTGTACCCATTGTAATCAATCTTGACGATGATGAATCATCGGAAGGTAGTTGTAATTGGCAACTTGCCGAAGAACTATCAATAAACAATGACTTAGAGTACTCGACGGGTCTCGATGATATCACTAACGAACTCTATGCTAACCCTGATTTGTATATGCCTCTTCAATCATTTTGTTTGACGAAGAAGCAGGTACACGACCCTTGCGGAACAACGCTTATCATCCCCGCAGGGATTAGGGGTGGAAAGGAGGTCGTCTACGGCAAAGGAAGAGCATCTCCAATACCCGACCACTTCATGGAAGAGGAAGACGACGATGATAAACCGACCCGTCATCTATCCAAATACGATGCGAAAGCACGCAACATGATGGAAAGGCACGGGTATGACTTCAAGATCGGAGAGGGTCTTTTCTTTGGTCGAGGTCCACGGGTTCCACCCCGGATGGCCTATGTACCGAAGGGAAAACCCGATGATTATTATCGCCACAAAAGAGGTCTAGGCTATGTCTCATCAGATGATGAGTGTGGTTGGCAAATCATCGATCAAATTGCTAACAAGACTAGGAAGGGATATTCTTCCGACTCTTCGGGTTGGGATTCCGACACTAGTCTTGGTGAGGTGTTTAAGAAGCTAATGTCGAATATGGTCACGGTTGATCCAACGACAATAGAAGAAGATGATGAGATGCCGACATGGGAAGACCCGTGGGTTCATCACTTAAACATGCAGTATGGCGACCGGTTCGAGCAGAGAGAGCCTCCTACCGAAGACCAAGTCGTTCAGGTGAATATGGGAACCGAGGAGAATCCAAAGCCAATATTCATCAGCGATAGCCTCTTACCTGAAGAGAAGGAAGAGTTGATTTCTCTTATCCGGGAGTACATCGACGTATTCGCCTGGAATTATGAAGACATGCCAGGTCTCGATCCGAATGTAGCGGTGCATCGTCTCAACATCAAACCGGATGTCAAACCAGTCAAGCAACAACAACGACGGTTTCGTCCGCAAATGATGGAGGCAATCGAAGCTGAAGTCAAAAAGCTCGTCGATTCGGGATTCATCCGAGAGGAACAACATCCCGAATGGCTTGCCAACATTGTTCCGGTCCTGAAGAAGAACGGGAAGATCCGGATATGCATTGACTTCAGAGACCTCAATGCTGCTTGTCCAAAAGATGATTTTCCTCTCCCCATCACGGATGTTATCATCGACAACACGTGTGGGTTCGAGAGGATGTCCTTTATGGATGGTTTCTCTGGTTACAACCAGATAAAGATGCATCCAGATGATGAGAAGCATACTGCATTCAGAACGCCTCTCGGTGTCTTCTGCTACACAGTCATGCCCTTCGGCTTGAAGAATGCAGGTGCTACATATCAGCGAGCCATGTCGAAGATCTTTCAGGAACATCTCCGAAAGACAGTCGAGTGCTACGTGGACGATTTGGTCGTGAAAAGTCGTGATAAAAATGATCACATCAAAGACTTAAAGACCATGTTCGACTTGATGCGGGCCCATCAGTTGAAGATGAACCCTACCAAGTCTTTCCTCGGAATGGCTAGTGGAAAATTCCTGGGGTTCGTCGTCACCACCAAAGGTATTCACATTGATCCGGACAAAGTGAAGGCGATCAATGAATTGCAACCTCCGAGGAACCTCAAGGAGCTCAGAGGACTGCAAGGGCGATTGGCGTATATCCGTCGGTTTATCTCAAACCTTTCGGGGAAATGCCAACCGTTCTCCAGTCTTACAAAGAAGGGCGTGTCATTCGTATGGGACGATGCTTGTCAAAAGGCGTTCGAGAGTATCAAAGAATATCTCTCGAAACCTCCCGTACTCGTTGCACCGAAATCGGGCAAACCGTTCTTGATTTATGTCAAGGCGACGAGCCACTCATTAAGTGCCTTGCTTGCACAAGATGACGATAACGGTCACGAGCAGGCGGTATACTACTTAAGCCGAACCATGATAGGCGCAGAATCTCGATATCCCATGATTGAGAGGGAATGCCTAGCCTTAGTGTTCGCCATCCAGAAGATGCGGCATTATTTGGTTGGACAAACCATCTACGTCATCTCCAAAGTTAACCCGGTCCGAGTATTCATGACTCAACCGGCTTCCATGAGCTGGCGATTAGCGAAGTGGGCTTTACTCTTGTCCCAATACGATCTGCACTTCAAACAGCAGAAGTCAGTAAAAGGACAGGCCATCTGTGATCTCTTGGCAGCTAATCCAAATACGGACGCCGCTGAGATATACGACGACCTACCTGATGAAACCCACGAAGTCAACGCAACTTCACACCAACAAGTGTGGCGTTTGTACTTCGACGGTGCTTCACGAGCAGCTAATGCCGCAGGTACTCCTGGATGTTCAAAGGTCTCCTCCGGAGTTGGAGTTTTCCTAGTCTCCCCAGGAAAACATGTGATGCCTCGAGCCTACTCATTAACCGAGCCATGCTCGAATAATGTGGCAGAGTACAACGCACTGATTATAGGACTCAACTTTGCCAAAGAGCTGGGGGTTGAGTATCTCGAAGCTTTCGGCGATTCTCAACTGATAGTCAAACAAGTGCAAGGGGAATATGAAGTTCGAAGTCAGGATCTAATCCCGTATCATAAGATAGCGGTAGAACTGGCAGAATCGTTTGAAGGATTCTTCATCGAGCACGTTCCGTGGTTGCAGAACACCTACGCAGATGCGTTAGCAGCTTTAGCGGTATCCCTGGCACAGCCACCCGGGACAGAACAATTTGTCACGGTAGGAACTCACCAACTCTTAGTGCCGCTTCACGATGAAAACGGCAGGGAGGAAGAGGCCCAAGAGGTGCACACAACTCAGGCTGAGTTCGAACCACGAGATTGGCGTTTCCCCATCATCGACTACGTCTTGCACGGAATCTTGCCAGAAGACGTGAAGGAGAGAGAGTCGATCAGACGAAGAGCTCCAAGATTCTACTATAATACAGAGAATCGAACGCTATACCGCAGGGGGTATGATGGCATGCTGGCACGTTGCCTATCAACCAAAGAAGCTGAAGAAGTGCTTAAAGAGGCACATGAAGGAGAGTGCGGCGCGCACCAACCTGGTCCCAAGCTTTATGATCGCATCAGGAGAATGGGATACTTTTGGCCCTCCATGATGCATGAGGCCATTGTATACGCCCGGAAGTGTCACGCGTGTCAAGTACATGCGAATTATATGCATCAACCTCCGGAGCATCTGCATCCTTCGGTTACGTCGTGGCCGTTCGAGACCTGGGGAATGGACATTGTTGGTCCTATAAATCCCCCTTCGGTTAAAGGCGATCGGTTCATCCTGGCGATCACTGACTACTTCTCCAAATGGGCTGAAGCAGTTCCACTCAAAGAAGTCAAGACGAGCAACGTCATTGCATTCATCAAGCACCATATCATTTACCGGCATGGCGTTCCAAGACGAATCATACACGACAACGGTCCTCAATTTATCAGCAACGCCTTCATAAGGTTCTGCGAAAAGTTCAAAATTCAGGACATCTCGTCAACAGCTTATAACCCCACAGCAAACGGGTTAGCTGAAGCCTTCAATAAGACTATCATAAAGCTCTTGTCAAAGCTTGTGAGAAATAACAAGCGGGATTGGGATGATAAGCTCGGTGCGGCTCTATGGGCCTATCGTACCACGGTACGTACACCGACCGGCGCCACCCCATACTCATTGGTGTATGGATGTGAAGCCGTTCTCCCTCTGGAAGTTCAAATTCCATCTCTTCGGATCGCTCTTGCAACCCAGATGACGACCGAAGAACAGCATCAGAAGCGCCTCGAAGAACTCGAGATGCTCGATGAAAAGCGCCTGGAAGCTCAACAGCACATCGAGTTTTACCAAGCCAGGATTTCTCGAGCCTTTGACAAAAAGGTTCGACAAAGGAGTTTTAAGGAAGGGGACTTGGTCTTAACTGAGAAACGTCCTATGATCCTTAATTCCAAGAAGAAAGGTAAATTTGAACCCAAATGGGAGGGACCGTTCGTAGTAGAAACAGTTTACTCGAACGGCGCCTATCGTCTAGTCACCAAAGATGGTGACCGGCTCATGATGCCAATAAATGACAAATTTCTGAAGAGATACTATCCTTAGTATCCTCAGAAGAATTGAGGTACCAGGAAGTTCCCAGAAGAATACCACACCAGGGTATTCTTAGGGATAACCCGGTCGCTGATGAGCAAGAAATCAATATTCGAATTCCGAATATTCTTGTTTGTCAGAATTTAACTCTCACAAACACTCTTTTGCTGAGATGAGATCTAAATCATTGATTCTCCCCTCGCAGAACTTTCAGTGGTTTCTGACTACTCATAGTCTCCACCACACCATTCCAGTTTGGTCAAACCTTACGACAGTTAGGGCCAAAGCCAAATTCCCCTCTCGATTCCGTCAAGGAGCGAGAGGTCCACAAATCGAGTGATCAAACCTTCTTTCGGTTATGATCATTCTCACACTCCCCACTTGGTCAAACCTTACGACAGTTAGGGCCAAAGCCAAATTCCCCTCTCGATTCGCCCAAAGAACGAGAGGTCCACAAATCAATCGATCAAACCTTTCTACGGTTAGGATTGTCTCAAATTTCCTACTTGGTCAAACCTTACTACAGTTAGGACCACAACAAAAATCCCCTCTCGATTCCTCCAATGAACGAGAGGTCCACTTTCAATTCAAATGACCAAACCTTACGACAGTTAGGGTCGTTTGAACCTTTCGATTCGGTAACCAAACCTTACGACAGTTAGGGTTATCCGAATCTATTCGATTCTCGGAGTGGAGATCCCACTTCTAGTTTCACCTGTCGGATCCTGGGGGTGGAGATCCCACCTCGAGTTTCCCTTTCCTGCTGAAGATAGAATATAAAGTTCTTCCTCTTCAGATTCAAATGACCAAACCTTACGACAGTTAGGGTCGTTTGAACCTTTCGATTCGAGTAACCAAACCTTACGACAGTTAGGGTTATCCGAATCTTTTCGATTCTCGGAGTGGAGATCCCACTTCTAGTTTCACCTGTCGGATCCTGGGGGTGGAGATCCCACCTCGAGTTTCCTTTCCTGCTGAAGATAGAATATAAAATTCTTCCTCTTCAGAGTCAAATGACCAAACCTTACGACAGTTAGGGTCGTTTGAACCTTTCGATTCGATAATCAAACCTTACGACAGTTAGGATTATCCGAATCTTTTCGATTCTCGGAGTGGAGATCCCACTTCTAGTCTCACCTTTCCCTTGGCTTTGCTTTCAGAAAAGACAGGGATGAAGTCGGCGCCTAACACGCGTTGCCGGGTAGTCTTTCCCGTGAGAAAGACGAAGTCTATGTATTCAAAGTCATAGCATAAAGTCTCGGAGGGTTCGCTCTCTTAGCACAACGTTACATGCGGAACGGACCTAGACAAATCGCATGCTAGCCCGACACAAACGGTAGTCGGTAAAGGCACGTCAAACCCGTTGAGGGCTGGGGGTTGGCCAATAATCCCAAAGTCTATACCTAACACGTATAGCCGGTTTAGTCTTTTACCGATTAAAGAAGACACCACGGCATATCAAGAAACATCATGTAAAAAGAAGCAAATAAGGAGTCTCTAATAAAAGATCAAGACAAAAGCATACAACAACAAGTTCGTCAACCCGAAGGCAGCTGACGACTAAGAATGTGAGACTCTAAACCGGAAAGCCTGTCCATATAGCTCTGCTCGAACTCTGCCTGCACGCGAGCTCGGACAGAATCCTCGGAACTGCTCAAGACCTCAGCGGCTTCAGTTCGCAGCTTCATTAATCCCTCCTGTGTTGATCCCAGCTTGTCGAGCGTCCACTCACGAGAGCGCTCCAATCCAACCAAGTCCTCGGTGATTATAGCAGCAGACTCTTCGGCACGTCCCAAGGCCTCCTTCAGCCTAGCTATCTCTGCACGAGTGGAATCTAGGGAGCTGAGTAACTCGCCTCTGCTGGTGTCCTTCTTCGCCAGGTTGGCCATCAGCTGTGCAACGGAGTGCTCGCGTGAACGGAGCTCGCTACTAATGGAAGATCTCAAGTCACGCCATTGAGTCATTCTATCCTCCATCTGAGAGGACATGAAAGAAGAAGCTCCACCAGCCTTCAAATCCCTCAATTCTTGAACCTCTGACTCCAGAGCAGTAAAATCAGCAGTGAAGGAATCAGCCAACTCTGGGTATCCTTCTTCCCTCATCATCAGCATGTGGCGAGAAAAGGAACGCCTGAACTGGTCAAAGCAGTATCCTCGGAGAAGAAGTTTCTCAATCATGCCATTATAAAAGGCGGTGAAGAAGTTGAGGTCCGCGCGAAAAATCTCTTTCTCAGGATCGGTATCAGCCAAAAGGACGCGAACATACTCATGTAGAGATGATCGAGCTCCTGCAAACAACAATGGGGAAGTTAAGAGATTATCAAATACGACAAGGAAACCCGAGAGGAAATTCGAAGTATACCTGTACTGGCGGAACTTCCCTCGGGTGGAGGCACGGCAGACTCTGAGATAACAGCAGGATTAGCCATGAAGGGTGCATCGACCCCTGCAGGCAAATCAGTCGTATCTCTCGGCTGTGGCAAAGAGACATGGCTCTCAGGCAAACTATCAGCCCCGGAAACTGCAGCAGCATCAGGCACAACGCCTGGTCCTACAGTTATACCTCTTTATTAGTCAAAATGAAAATTTAGGCAAATAAAGAGAATCAGGGTGATAAGATCATCGGCATACCTGCAAGTCCATCAT
This sequence comes from Asparagus kiusianus, assembly GCA_022839385.1. NCBI lineage: Eukaryota > Viridiplantae > Streptophyta > Magnoliopsida > Asparagales > Asparagaceae > Asparagus > Asparagus kiusianus. The sequence goes on from BQKN01055870.1 coordinate 12,166, forward strand.
CTTCTGCAACACGGGGAGGGTCGGTAGTTAAAGGAGAATCGGTCCTGGTGGCTGATGATGTACCTGTATCGCTCGTAAAGGGCGGTCCCGCAGTTCCTCTGGCGGCCTGCTCAGCCAGCATATCGACTAGCAGCCCAGCGTCAGGACCGCAGAAACTCGGCGCAGAGGCATTCCCCTGGTCTTCAAAACCTACATCATGAAAGGATTCACCCTCAGCCGAGTTCTCTTTCCCCATGATCAAAAGAGACATTATCGGATGCGGGTATACCTGAGTAAGAAGCGGTGGGCTCGACGCTATATTCTGGCCCAAGATCAATGTTCAAATCGATGCCCAGAGAACCGTCATGAAGGGCGTCGCACATCTGCTGCACGAAGCAATCCATGTTATCCGGACCAGGGGATGCAGGAGGCAATGGGAGTTCACCCTCTTCAAGGAACTCTGGAACATAAGGCATGGTTACGAATTTCAGAAGGAAGATCATGCTAAAACAATAAAAATGACGGAGGGTTACCTTCCTCCCTGTCGGCAAAGCCTCCGGAATCTACTCCATGAGAGCGTTGATCAACAGGAGGTCTATAGGCAATCTTCTTCCTTTTCAAAGGACCACCCCTCTTGGAACCGACGGGACGATTGTGCGAAGTTTGTCCACCAAACTTGGATTTCGCACGACGTGAAGCGAGAGGTTCATGGTCATCGGCCGATCCACCTGAAACAACAAGGATTATTTCACGTACCAAAGTTGAGGAGAAGGGAGTCAAGAAGCATGACAAACCTGCATCAAGTTCTACTTGGTCGGTGTTTATGCCCATTTCCTCCTCAAAAGCTTCATCGCCTTCCGCAGGAAGGTGCTCTCCATCAAGTCTGCTTGAAGGAGAAGATTGAGCAGGCCTCTTCCCCTGCTTCCGAGCAGCCGTCATAGCAGCCTGAACCAAGTGCTCAGACTCTAACTCCGAAAGGCTCTTCACACCTATGGATTCATAGGCAGAAAGGAACCACTTGCAGCTAAGGAAGGTGATCATCGGTTTGCGCTTATACGAAGGAAGAGCAAACTGAGCCCCGGTGCAACCAACCATGGTCCATAACCACGCTCGTATACCGTCGACAAGCCCTCCCTTAACCTGTAAACCACGGCTCGGGTTCCCAACATATAGTTGGTCGTAGCCGAACTGACGTGCGAAACGGCAGGGAAGGTAAGGCTCGATATGGCAGCGGTTCTTCACCCGAAGAACAAGATACCCGATGCGGATGTTTACCAGCCATCGGAAGCAACCGACGTCAAGAGCAGTCCGGTTAGTTCGGGGTTTCTCCATATCAGTCAACTCCTCGCTATAACGCCCAGAAAATTGAGGAAAGCACTTGAAGAGCTCCCAGTTTCGACGAACTTGAAGTTCTTGTTGTACATCTTCAAATTTCTTCCCAAGCCACCTACTCCTCTCCAACAGTTGTAGGAAAGGAACAGGGGTGTCAACGATGCGGGGAGCTGACATCAAGTCAGGCCGGTGTAGAACGAACCACGCCATCAAATAAGCATAAGGCAGTTCAACCTTCGGGCAGGTAAGCTCGGTCGAGGGCTTAGAACCCACGTGGGTAAGAACACGAACTACGCCCCTGAGCCCGCAATGAATGCTGGCCACCATCGCTAGAAGCAGGGACAGCTCTCGCCCATAGGCTAACTGGACTGCCGGGAAGAGCACCTCGACTGGTAAGTCATCCGAAGACTGGTATGGGACAACGCACTTCTTCAACCAGAGTGCGAGGTAGCCGGCCAACAGAGACCGAGGCTCTATAGACTTCTGCGCACGACGGAGGAAAGAACGGAACGTGGTCCCGGCGGGAAAAGCTCCCTCGGCGCTGGCAATAGTATAAGAATGAGTTTCATTCTTCTCCATCAGCTCGTTAATAGTGGTGAAGTCCAAGACATCCAACTCACGGATAGGTCCAACGAAATCACCCTCCAGGTTTTGAAACAAATAAACGGCGAACTGCTTCAAGCTGATCTTCTTCTTCGTCTTAGCTGGAGCAGAAGTTTGGAGCAGTGAGGTATGGTAGTGACATGTGAGATCCCAAAGGGTGTCATACATATCAGGGTTATCTTTCTTTAGCAAATCCAACTGCTGGTTGGAAGGAAAGTACTCCTGATACGGGCAATTCCCCATCGGAAGGCCCGAAACCTGGTGCATCTCATGAAGAGCCAGCCCTAGTTCCCCGCCGCTTGTGAGGAAAGTGTTGCTATCAGGCATGTATGTCTCTAACAGTGCCAAAAAGTGGCGGCAACTGACTGGGATCCCGTACATGGTAGCTCGTATGGGCGCATATAACCCACTATCCTTCAGATCCCTCTCCCACCTTCCCAGAACATAGCCGGTCATGCGGGTCCACCACCCCTTGCCCGGCGAAGAAGCCCAACCGTAGCATCGGTAATCCAGTGGAGGTAACTGTCTTCCAAGCTGAGCTAGACGATTCTTCACGGTAAGAGCAGCCGCCGACACCTCGCCTGGAGGTGCGGTGTCGAGACCCATGATCCCGGGGCGAAGACCGCAAATGGATTGATACCCCAAAGAACCGGGACTCTTATGATGAGAAATGTACCCGCACTGGATGTGGACAGTAGCATTGGTAAGAGACCAGGACATGTGTCGCCCCACAGCCTGTCTCTCCAAGAGAGTAAAAGAACACTGGCGAGGAATGGAAGGGATATATAAAAGAGCTCCCTCATCAAGGGTTAGCCAATGCTCCTCAGCAAGAGTCAGCACGGCAGGATCCTCGGTGCGATCCCCGAATAGGAAATCTGGCTTCTTTAAAGCCTCAGTAGAAGTAGCATCTGCGGTGAGAGGAGCATCGGTGATAAGTTGGCGTAAACAGTGACGCCCTCCCTCCTTTATCAGACGACAGAATTCGTCTGAACGATCGTGGCCAAATTGCGGAAGGGGATCGATGATCTGCCTAGCGGAAGCTGAAGAGAACACTTCCTTGCTGCAACCGGTAGGGGCATGGTGAGGGAGACTACCCCCGGGAAAATCGACTGCAACAGAGCATGAAGATGGGATCAGAAAATTCATGTCATAAGATTACTTGCGGGATAACCGGAGTGACGATTTCGAGCGTCCTACACCGAGAGGACGGTACGTATCATCATGTAGATACCGTGATAATATATACCGACCTATAAGGTGTAAGACGACACGAGATCGCCCCGATATATCCGAAGACTTGAATTGGCTAAAGCAAAACAAGTCTGAAACCTTAACCCCCGCGGGAGGGGTATCGGTTCTTCCTTTATGACCCGCGAGAGGTCAATCCGGGATACAGACCTTAACCCCCACGCGAGGGGTATCGGTTCTTCCTTCATGACCCGCGAGAGGTCAATCCGGGATACAGACCTTAACCCCCGCGCGAGGGGTATCGGTTCTTCCTTCATGACCCGCGAAAGGTCAATCCGGGATACAGAAAATCAAAATCCTCACCCCATAAAAAGAAGCCGCTGAAGAAGATACAGCGGGAGCCTCCTCCTCGCTGTGCTGCGAGCGGGAGCGACTCCTGGAAAGCTGAGCACGACGAGAAGACATCACAAATCTGCAGTGAAGAGCAGTACATCAGGTACAACATATAATACACGAAATATCGAAAAAGGGGAAATTAAGCACTTGGACTTGAAATCCTATAAACAAATAGGACTTTACAGTTAAAGTCTAATTAAACCTACGAATTTCGTGCACGCAAAACAATAATCGTCGTTTTGCGATAAAATTTTGGTGAAATACCCGAAATACCCCCCGTGCTCAAGGCCAAATTCAGGTCAAGGACACGTGTGACTCGGGTCATGGTCATTATACTTGATCATCTAACATCCCGGTACCCTATAATTCTGATCAAATTTTGCAAATAAGTCCTTTTGCAGAATTTGGTCAATTTTACATAAAAGCCCCTCCTCGAACTTTTGGTTTTGCATCCACGTGCCTTTACCAAAAATTCGATCAAGAGTTTGGGGTCAACACTCTCTGAATTTCAGCCCCAAATTCGTGGTCATTTTGCAAATTAGACCCCAGAAAATTATATGGGCTGTTTTGCAAATAACCCCCTCCAAACAATTCCTTGATCCCATTGCATAAAGCACCCCACATTTTTGAGTATAAATCAAAACCCAACAAAATTTTAGTCCCATTCATGTTTGCACAAAAAACCCCCAAAGTTTCGGTTCTTTGCAATAAACTCCCCAAGAGTATATTACATACATAATCCCTAGCCTATTTGCAAGCATAAAAATGCAAATTTTACAAAGGAATAGGAGGATGGAAGAGAGATCTTACCCAAATCAAATAAGTTCCCCTTTGAGCTTGGAAATGGAGGCCGAGACCTTCGTTTGGAAGAGGAGAAAAATCCGGCAAATGGGTACCCGCCAAATATCCAAATCTCTCGAAGGATCGATGGGTTCTTCAATGGAGGAAGTGTGCTTATGGAGGAAGAAGGAGAAAACCGAAAATGAGGGGGAGGGGTTCGGTTTTGGGGGAAGGCCTTTCCTCTCTTAAAATTCAAAATAAAGGAAGGGGGGAGGGGGACCATGCCTAGGTGTACAAGAGACAAAAGAAGAGAGAGGGGGGACCACAAAAGGGGAGACACCCCAAGGGTGCCTCGGCCATGCCGAGGCACCCCGGGGTGTTTCGCCCGGGTTTTGGCTTCTACACAGTGTTTCGTCCCCCCGGATGGCCATTTCAGCCCCCGAATGATTTTTTTCGATCCCCCGATGTTCATTTTCATCACCGGCGATTGAGGATACGGTTGAACTTCACACATCAACCCAAGCGGTTCCTAAACCCTAAGGAGGACGCCGGTCAACGCGTAGCCTTAGGTCAACGCCGGACAGCGCGTTGCGACAGAAGTCAACACGTGGCGACGAAAGTCAACACGTGATGATAAAAGTCAACCCAAGCGGTTCCTAAACCCTAAGGCGGACGCCGGTCAACGTGTAACCTTAGGTCAACGCCGGACAGCGCGTTGCAACAAAAGTCAACACGCGACGACGAAAGTCAACGCGTGACGACGAAGCTCAGCCCAAGCGGTTCCAAAACCCTAAGGTGGACGCCAGTCAACGCGTAGCCTTAGGTCAACGCCGGACAGCGCGTTGCGACAGAAGTCAACACGTGGCGGCGAAAGTCAACACGTGATGACAAAAGTCAACCCAAGCGGTTCTGAAACCCTAAGGCGGACGCCGGTCAACGCGTAGCCCTAGGTCAACGCCGGACAGCGCGTTGCGACAAAAGTCAACACGTGGCGACGAAAGTCAACACGTGATGACAAAAGTCAACCCAAGCGATTTCGAAACCCTAAGGTGGACGCCGGTCAGCGCGTAACCTTAGGTCAACGCCGGACAGCGCGTTGCGACAAAAAGTCAACTCACAGTGAGCCAAAACCCCAAGTCAACACGATGTGACAAGGGTAGCAAGTTCGAAAGTCAACTCAATGACACGAGCCAAACTCAACTCACCAGCTGTAGACTCGAGACTCCGACGACGGCCAGGCGATAAACGCAGCGCCGGTACAACTTCGGCTATTCGACAAAGCACCGGATAAACCGAAGATCGAAAGAGCCGAGAGTTGAAGCGAACCACAGGTCCCTTAAACCGACTGAAGGTTGGACCAATCATATCCAAAGTATTCCGGGCTCTTCTATAAGAGAAACGAGTCCGAAACACTTTGGAGGGGGTATCTGTAGGCATCAAAAATCGCCAATAGGTCCCCGCACATAGCTCGGCG